>QFET01006197.1:0-11593 GCA_003316355.1 Tuber calosporum | reverse complement strand
ACCGCTTCATGGTGCGCAGCCCGTTCTTCCTGTGCTCACAGCTTTGCTTCCAACCGTTTAGTGGTTGCAATCTTGAAGTGCGGCTGTTTCAGTTGCTAGTATTTCAAGTCCCGAATTGACTTGTTTCAACTCTTCGCTAATGATTTGTTCCCCATGGGTTATCCGCTGGGCATGGTGCTGGAGTTGGTTCGCCTGATCCTGAGCTTGGCCAGACAGTTCACGGTAGGCCAGGTGTTGCATATCAACTGATTCCTGGAGGGTACGGTCGAAGTAGCTCATTGCCTGGCCTATGCGTTCTGCCAGTCTTTCCATACCTGGATTTCTGGCGTCGGGGGGACGGGGAGTGCTTGATCGAGTTCCAGGGGCTGACTTTCTGACTCCACTTGGCTGTGAAAGGTGGTGGAGTGCCAATGGTGACCTGGAGCGCCCAGGGGAATGATCGCTTCCAACTAGAGAGACTTCCTCTATGTCCGACCTGGCTTTGTCCGTGTCGACAGTCAATTGTCCGCCCATCTGATTCTTACTGTGACTCAGGATGTTTTCCTAGTCTCCAAAGAGATGGGGTGAAGGAGGGGGTGGTGAAGCTGAAAGAACTGGAGGTTCCTTCTTCTTCAGTATCGTAGTCTTGGAATGGTTTCCACACGAAGGTGGGACTGTAGAAGTGCTCGTAGATTTCTTGGAAATCTGATTCGGTAGGGATGATTAAGGGGTCGGTGAACCAGGAGGGTTCCAGAGGTATATAGAATTGGATCTCCGGGAGGGAGTTTTCCAATATCTCTTCGAATGAGGAGTAGTATTTTGAGGGGCGAGGTTCGAGCAGAAGCTCGTCGAGGAGGGTGGAATCAGCTATGAGCTTTTATGATTCCCGAGGTATGACTTGGGGTTGTCTAAATGTCATGTAGTGAGCCTTGGTAACAAGGAGAAATATCAATATACTGTTAAGGGTAGTTGATTCTAAGGGCAAGCGAATCAAAATAGGCTTAAATCTTTCTTCGTAAACGGAGAGTGTCTAGGAAGGCTCGTAGGTAAATTGTTTTGTGTAAAAACGTATGATATTGATAAGATCTCTTCTCCGTTGCTTGATGAGGTGTAAAGCTCGGGAGGCACTTCGATATTTATATCCTGCGTCTGAGTGTTCGCGGACTACATCAAATCTACCTATAACCATGTATCTTCTAACTAATTCCTCACTCCGTATTCTAGAGCGAACCCCCTTTGAACTTGAAAAATCTTTTCCCCGCACAGCTAATGGTGTGATCAGAGCTCTCCTTAATCCGATAGTGGGTGGGCCCACTCGGTGAGAGATGTTTACCTTCGTTCTGCTGTATAAACTATGACCGTCCAGTTTGGAATCTGCCAATAGTTTCTTAGAACACCAAGGGGCCAACTTGGTTGTCGACCCAATGCGCTTCGTGCCGTGATATCCGGCTCTGCAGAGGGCTTTCAGGATGACTTGTGTTCACGATCGGCCCAATTGCCTTCTCGTCTTCACTGCCTCTCCTTATCAACATGTTCCGATAGGCTTCCTTGCCTATGATAGGCATTCATTTTGGGGTTCGGTACTATTCTCTGCGGAATAGGCCGAATACCACTCCCTTCTAGGCTTCCAGACGTTGTTTTGGTCCCTTGACTTCAACGGGATGTAACTCCGCGGGTTCTTAACGAAATCGCTTGGTTCTTTTTCCCAGGCGTAGCCAGAGATGCCCTCTCATATACCCTGCAGGACAGAATCCTGTCGGACGGACGGCGACGACGTATACGGTTTTACGAGAGGTGCTCCAATATTTCTTCTTTCTATGATTGTGAGCAACTGCACAAGGCGCCAGTGCTGTCCTCCGGGGCCAACGTCGGGGCCGGAGGTGGGTATTAGTCTGTGGAGTTTCAAGCCCAGAGCTCTCAAACTGCTCCTCTGGGCCCTTGTGGGAGTTATGTGCCTAACACTCTCGTAACACCGTATACGTCGTCGCCGTCCGTCCGACCTGATCCTGTCCGCAGGGTATATAAGAGGGCATCTCTGGCTACACCTGGGAAAAAGAACCAAGCGATTTCGTTAAGAACTCGCAGAGTTACCTCCCGTTGAAGTCAAGAGACCAAAACAAGTCCGGAAGCCTAGGAGGGAGTGGTATTCGGCCTATTCCGCAGAGAATAGTACCGAACCCCAAATGAATGCCTATCAGAGGCAACCAAGCCTATCGGAACATGTTGATAAGGAGAGGCAGTGCAGACGAGAAGGCAATTGGGCCGATCGTGAACACAAGTCATCCTGCAAGCACTTTGCAGAGCCGGATATCACGGCACGAAGCGGATTGGGTCGACAACCAAGTTGGCCCCTTGGTGTTCTAAGAAACTATTGGCAGATTCCAAACTGGACGGTCATAGTTTATACAGCAGAACGAAGGTAGACATCTCTCAAAGAGTGGGCCTACCCACAATCGGAAAAAGGGGAGCTCTGATCACACCATTAGCTGTGCGGGGAAGAGATTTTTCAGGGTCAAAGGGGGTTCGCTCTAGAATTCGAAGGGAGGAATTAGGTAGAGGATACATGGTTATAGGTAGATTTGATGTAGTCCGCGAACACTCTGACGCGGGATATAAATATCGAAGTGCCTCGCGAGCTTTACACCTCATCAAGCAAGGGAGAAGAGATCTTATCAATATCATAAGTTTTATTCAAAATCTTTACCCACGAACCTTGCTAGACACTCTCCGTTTACGAAGAAAGATTTAAGCCTAGTTTGATTCGCTTGCCCTTAGAATCAGCTACCCTTAACAGTATATTGATATTTCTCCTTGTTACCAAGGCTCAATACATGACTATCGGCTATCTCGAAGTCATTCCTCAGGAATCATACAAGCTCATAGTTGATTCCACCCTCCACGACGAGTCAATTCTTGAACCTCGCCTACCAAACTTTATTACCTCTATCGAAACCCTCCTATACGACTCTCTTTCAGAGATCGAATTCCTACCGTACCCCTACGAACACTCCTGGTTCACCGACCCTAAACTTATACCGACACCTCAAGATGTCTCAGAAATCTACAAAGAACGTCACGGGCCATCTTTCCGTTGGCACCCCCTAGTTGACTACGACAGTGAGGAAAGTGGGACATCTAGTTCCTTTTCCTCAAACATATCTATTACACCCTCCGTGTGGGGATTCGGAAGACACCCCCTGTCCTCCTAAACAATGTCCTCCCGACAATTGACCGTCGATACGGACAAGGCAATGTCAGATATCGAAGAAGTTTCGCTGGTAGGGAGCGATCACGCACCTGGTCGCTCCAGGTCACCCTTAGCACTCCACCACCTTTCACAGCCAAGTGGAGTCAGAAAGTGGTCCCCAGGAACTCGATCAAGCACTCCCCGTCCCCCCGACGCCAGAAATCCAGCTATGGAAAGATGAGCAGAACGAATAGGCCAGGCAATGAGCTACTTCGACCGTATCTTCCTGGAATCAGTTGATATGCAACATCTGGCCTACCGTGAACTGTCTGGCCAAGCTCAGGATCAGGCGAACCAACTACAGCACCATGTACAGCAGATAACCCCTGGGGAACAAATCATTGGCGAAGAGTTGAAAGAAGTCGATTCGGGACTTGAAATGTTCGCAACTGAAACAGCCGCACTTCAATATGCAACCACCAAACGGTTGGAAGCAAAGCTGCGAGCACAGGAAGTACGGGCTGCGCACCATGAAGCGGTAAGTACCCAACTTCATGCTAACATTGGGGCAACAGGACAAGAGTCGCTGGATCGAGACCGCCAGCTAGAACAGGCCTTGGCTAGGGAAAAAGCCGAACTCCTACAAAGACAAGTCGCCGCCCAAAAGGACCATGAGCGGACCAGACAGGAGTTAAGAGAACTTCACCAGCGCCTCGAACAAGAGCGTGCTGAAAGGGAAGCATATGTGGTCCAACAGAATGCCGCATCCGAACAACTGAATCGAGTGTTGACCCGGATGAATGAAACTTTGGTGCAACTACAGGTTGCTAGGAACCTACCAAGGGTGTGGGAAACAGTGGCACCTCAGCCAGTGGAAAATCCGGGTTTGGAGAAGCGGACAACGGCTGATGGAAGAGAAGAGTTCCGGTTTATTCCACGCAGAGACAAGGGAAAGGAAATGGATCAAGGAGACGGAAACAGTGGTGGGGGAAAAGCACCACCACCGCCTCCTCCGGCGAATGCACCCAATCCAGGAGACGATGACCCAAGCTCGGGAGATGAAGGAGGTCCCTCTCGACGAGGGGGGGAGCCATCACGAAGACCCTTACCTGGTCGAAAATTCGAATCTGAAGCTCACGCATGGGTCGACTGACTGGGGCAAGCATTGTCAAGAACCAAACGCCGACAAGCGGATCCTCCGTTCAAATTTGAAAATAAGCCTACCCAGGATGTACGAGTATGGCAACTAAACTGCGAGGACTACTTTGGAAGAAACCCATGGCAATGGGAAAATGATGAAGAACGCATCAAGTATGTGTTAGGAAGAATGGAAGGAACCGAGGTGGCCCCTTTCTCAATAACATATCGAAAGAAAATGACTGGGGACCTCGGGTTCCCCAAACATGAGGGTTATGATTTCTGGGTCACTTTCCGGGCCGAAGTTACAGAACGATTCTCGGTATTTCACAAGGCACAAAAAGCCTTAGCCGAAATGGAATAGGTTAGGTATACAGGGGACATAGAGAAGTATATCCTCACCATGGAAAACCACAACATTGAGGCAGAAGTATCCGGCATCGCTTGAAGAACCATTATGCAGCGGCAACTCCCTATCGAGGCCATGCGTACGCTATCACATGAAAATCATGACTTGGATAGCGAATGGATCAAGGCAGTCCGCAGGGTCACCAAAGCAGAAGAATCGTTCAAGGAACAACAAGGGCTTTTCCGGAAAAACGACCAGGGAAAAAGTGACTTCCTCAAACGAAAACGAGAGGAGGAATCTAAATCTAGCAAGACCAATGCTGGAAATAAAAACCGGAAAACCTATATGGCAGCTGAAAAAGCTGCCTACAAACTGAAAAAACAAGCGGAAAAAGGGAAAAATACCCCCGCTGGACAAAAGGTTGAGCATACAAATTGGATTGAAGCTCATAAAGGAATCCCTAAAGATAAAATCGAGGAAAGGAAAAAAGCCAATCAATGCACATGATGCACATTGGCTAAACAGACTTGGAAGCACTGCAGGAAACAGGCCTAAGTATTGGTTATAGGGCAAAATGGGGAAATTTCAAACCACAATATCGACGACCCTAGATAACAAAACGGCAACCAGAACCTACCACTAGGGTGAACCAAGTCAACCAGCCGAGAATTTGGGAACTGGACGACATGGGTGAAACCTAGAAAAGGTTTTTATACACCGGCAGTGACGGCGACCGGGTACTCGGTTATGGACCCCTTACAGAAACCGAAATCAACAAGGGGGCTCGACCTCTGCATGGTCCTACTAGCAGGTATTCCGCGCTTCTCCATGGGAAACACAAAACCAATCCGAGAATCACAAAAAGCAGTCCAGACCTACGGGAGTATCGCAGACCTAAGAATGACAGGCGAGCAAGAAGCGATTAACTGGGACGGCGGCTCGTGGTAGTCCGGGACTAACTCCGGGAACCTAAAACTCAAAAAGAAGAATGCGGAGCGCCACATTTGATGTATATCGGACCTCAGTACGGAAGACGGTCTACCAATCTCGGGTCCTTATAATGCCCTAAATCCTTACAAGAGCTCCAAGGAGGAGTGGACAGACCAGCGCTGACTAGGAACTTCTTATGAATGACAAGGGGAAATTAGTCTAGCCTGGATCGTGAGAAGCCTTCCAGGAACAAAATATATTACAGGTTGGCTGGACAACAGAATAGTTGGAGAAACGGAACAGGATCCCGGACATCAAGAAAAATGAAGTGGAAGAGAATGCGTAACTACGGCCACCTAGTTCACACGCTAAATGGAGCGGGGTAAATCCGTCCCGAACCTGGACTTCGGCTTTGTGGACAGGATTGGAACGATAGACTCATGAGGTAAACGAGGCGATGCGTGAAGAATCCCCGCAGCCCAAATACGCTGATATAGTCAAAACGATACGAGTACGGCTCCAGTGGAGACAAAAGCGTGAGATGAGAAGAGCAAATGGCAGGTGTATGGGAACCCTTCGGCAAGGGGCAAAGACCGCTATTAGTGGGCTGCCCACAGTACACCAAAGGTAAGGGTTTAATTTTTCTGAGGAGGCTTCAGTAGCCGAAACCGTGCGGGCATGGTAACAAATACGTTCAGTTATCAATACCAACGATTGACACTATGTCGCAAAAACGACCCGCAAAAGCCCCTAGTGGCGAAAACAAGAAAAACAAAAGGGAGGCCAAAGTACCTCAATTCTACACCTGCCCAGAAGGCAGGGTAACACTAGAGGCAAATGGCCATAGAATTCCCGCACACGCTTTATTAGACTCTGGATCTAATATATTCCTCATAAATCAGAAACTAGTAAACCAGTTTCGGATTCCTTACAATACACACGCTGAGACCAAAAATATACTCACCTTTGAAGGAACACCTGCCCTAGGCGGTGGAAAACATTACACTGATCCTATCTTATTAGAGATAGGAATGAACTCACAGCGATCGCACATTACATGCGAAATTGTACCAGCTGGGAAATATGACATGATTATCCCGTTTGGCTGGTGACATCAGAACACCCCATCACACACATTGAAGATCCAAAGAAATGGCGCTTCAATAATGAACAATGTCAGACCCATGTCCTAGAACAAGACATGGAAGGATTATTTGAATGGGACGAAAGTGTGGCTCATGACCCTGAAGCCAGGTACGTGGGAAGAATAGAAATTGTACGAACAATGCCGGAGATAGTACAACCGTCCCATCCCTTGGCAATCCCACACGAATACCAGGAGTTCAAAAAGGCATTCGCCACGGAAACGGCAGAGAAACTTGCTGGTCGCAGAACCTTCGACCATGCCATTGTCCTGGTACCTGGAACAGTTCCGCCCTGGGGACCTATATACCCAATGTCAGCTCATCAGTTGGATCTACTCAGCAAATACCTGCAATAAATGCAGGATCAAGGAAAGATTACCGAGAGTAAATCTCCAGCCGGGGCTCCATGTTAGGCACATAACTCCCATGAGGGCCCAGAAGAGCAGCTTGGCAGCTCTGGGCCTGAAACTCCACAGACTAATACCCCCCTCCGGCCCCGACGTTGGCCGCGGACGACAGCACTGGCGCCTTGTGCAGTTGCTCACAATGATAGAAAAACGAAATATTGGAACCTTTCTCGTAACCCCGTATACGTCGTCGCCGTCCGTCCGACCGGATCCTGTCCGCAGGGTTTATGAGAGGGCATCTCTGGCTACATCTGGGAAAAAGAACCAAGCGATTCCGTCAAGAACTCGCGGAGTTACCTCCCACTGAAGTCAAGAGACCAAAACAACGTCCGGAAGCCTAGGAGGGAGTGGTAATTGGGCTATTCCGTAGAGAATAGTACTAAACCCCAAATCAATGCCTATCATAGGCAAGCAAGCCTATCGGAACATGTCGATAAGGAGAGGCAGTCCAGCACGAATTGGTATTAGACCGATCGTCAAAGACTAGTCATCCTGAAAGCCAGCGGTAAGACCGGGTGAACCGGAACGAAGCCGTATTGGTCGATACCCAAGTTGGCCCCTTGGTGTTATAAGAAACTATTGGCAAGTTCCAAACTGGACGGCCATAGTTTGAACAGCAGGACGACGGCTGTTATCTCTTACCAGGAAGGTGTGAACACCCTCGGAGAAACAAGAGCTCTGATCACGCCATTAGCTGTGCGGGGGGAAAAACTTTCAGGGTCAAAGGGGGTTCGCTGTGGGATTTTGTTGTGAAAATTGTTAGTAGATACTTGGTTGTATGGAGAACGGATGTAGTCCGTGAACACTCCGAGGCGGGATATAAATATCGAAGTGCCTCCCCAGCTTTAGCCATCATCAAGCAACGGAGAAGAGATCTTATCAATATCATATTTTCTACCTTGAATTCTTGAGCCTTCCTAGACAATCTCCGTCTACGATTTGATTTCTTAAGCCAAGCCTGATTCGCTTGACCTTAGAATCGGCTACCCTTAACACTCCAATCCTATTCGTCCCAAAACCAGATGGTTCAATGCGATTGTTTGTGGATTACCATCTACTAAATAAGCTGACCATAGCAAATCAATACCCTCTCCCTCTATTGAGTGAACTCCGCGATAGAGTAGCAGGAGCGAAGTGTTAAGGGTAGCTGATTCTAAGAGCAAGCGAATCAAACTAGGCTTAAATCTTTCTTCGTATACGGTGAGTGTCTAGGAAGGCTCGGTGGTAAAGATTTTGAGCAAAACTTATGATATTGATAAGATCTCTTCTCCGGTGCTTGATGAGGTGTAAAGCTGGGGAAGCACTTCGATATTTATATCCCGCGTCTGAGTGTTCGCGGACTATATCAAATCTACCTATAACCATGTATCTTCTGACTAATTCCTCAGTTCGAATTCTAGAGCGAACCCCGTTTGACCCTGAAAAATCTCTTCCCCGCACAGCTAATGGTGTGATCAGAGCTCTCCTTTCTCCGATGGTGGGTGGGCCCACTTGGTGAGAGATGTTTACCTTCGTTCTGCTGTATAAACTATAACCGTCCAGTTTGGAATCTGCCAATAGTTTCTTAGAACACCAAGGGGCCAACTTGGTTATCGACCTAATCCGCTTCGTGCCGTGATATCCAGCTCTGCAGAGGGCTTTCAGGATGACTTGTGTTCACGATCGGCCCAATTGCCTTCTCGTCTTCACTCCCTCTCCTTATCTACATGTTCCGATAGGCTTGCTTGCCTATGATAGGCATTCATTTGGGGTTCGGTACTATTCTCTGCGGAATAGGCCGAATACCACTCCCTCGTAGGCTTCCGGACGTTGTTTTGGTCCCTTGACCTCAACGTGGTGTAACTCTGCGAGTTCTTCTTAAAATCGCCTGGTTCCTTTTCCCAGGCGTAACCAGAGATGCCCTCTTGTATACCCTGCGGACAGGATCCGGTCGGACGGACGGCGACGAGGTATACGGTGTTACGAGAGGTGCTCCAATATTTCTTCTTTCTATGAATGTAAGCAAATGCACCAGGCGCCAGTGCTCTCGTCCGAGGCCAACGTCGGGGCCTGAGGGGGGTATTAGTCTCTGGAGTTTCAAGCCCAGAGCTCTCAAAATGCACCTCTGGGCCGCTGTGGGAGTTATGTGCCTAACACGAGCTCCCACCTCTGAGGTTTCGCCTCAAATACTTCTGGGTCCGATTTTCCCCCTCTTGCAACAAAGTAAATACTATTATAATACATAGATCCATTATGAACTCGATAGGGTAGGGTGAAAAACCTGCCCCGTTTGCTTGTCCACGCCAGGAAAACCTTTTCCTATCATTCAACTTCTGCCCTGGATAGAATTTCCGGATTTTCCCTATGAAACTCCGCCACCAATTCTTTAGCATGCTTTAAATGCTCTGGTGGCTCCCAGGTATTTTCATCCTCTGAGCACCCAGCCCACTTAACAAAATATCGTATTTCACGAATTTATTTATTCCGTCCACGCACCTGTCTTGTGTATGAGATTATTTCACTCTTCACAATACGTTCTACTTCCCACTCCAAGTCCGCGTCAATCTCTTCCGGCTCTCTGTGTGGTTGTTCCCTCTGTCGCCTGGAGGTGGTGCGGTATGGTTCCAACAGGGATACATGGAATATCGGATGGACTTTCCATCCCGGTGATATTTCCAGTTTGAAGGCGCGGTCTCCTCTTTTCTCCAATACTTTGAACTAGCCATAGAGCTTCGGACTAAGCTTTTTCGATGGTCGCTTGGTTCGGATGTTCTTTGCGTTGAGCATAACCTGATCTCCAGGTTTGATGTCAGGTTGTTCTTGTGCCTTCCGATCGTAATATTTTTCATATTTTCCCGGTTTGGCTCTAACGCTTCTTTGGCCTGTTGGTGTATTGTCTTCGTCCAGTAAGCATATAATTGGGCTCCTGGATTTTGTGCTTCTCGTTCCTTCATCTATTCAGTCTGCGGGTGGAAACCATAGTTGGCATAGAACAGGGAAAGTCCATGTGCGTTTGTTGCCGAATTATTGTAGGCGTGCTCGGCTAGAGACAACAACTGATAACAGTCATTTTGATAGTAATTGACAAAGTTCCTTAAGTAACCTTCCAGCACTTGGTTGGTTCTTTCGGTTTTCCATCAGATTGAGGATGGTAGGCCGCTGACATTTTTCGTTTTATTCCGCGACTTTTGCAAAGTGATTCCCCAAGTTCTCCGGAGAACTTTGCATCCATATCGGAAACGATTTCTGAGGAAATGTTAAGGGTAGTTGATTCTAAGGGCAAGCGAATCGAATAGGCTTAAATCTTTCTTCGTAAACGGAGATTGTCTAGGAAGCCTCGTATGTAAAGATTTTTGAGTAACAACGTATGATATTGATAAGATCTCTTCTCCGTTGCTTGATGAGGTGTAAAGCTCGGGAGGCACTTCGATATTTATATCCCGCGTCTGAGTGTTCGCGGACTACATCAAATCTACCTATAACCATGTATCTTCTAACTAATTCCTCACTCCGTATTCTAGAGCGAACCCCCTTTGACCCTGAAAAATCTCTTCCCCGCACAGCTAATGGTGTGATCAGAGCTCTCCTTTATCCGATGGTGGGTGGGCCCACTCAGTGAGAGATGGTTTACCTTCGTTCTGCTGTATAAACTATGACCGTCCAGTTTGGAATCTGCCAATAGTTTCTTAGAACACCAAGGGGCCAACTTGGTTGTCGACCCAATCCGCTTCGTGCCGTGATATCCGGCTCTGCAGAGGGCTTTCAGGATGACTTGTTTTCACGATCGGCCCAATTGCCTTCTCGTCTTCACTGCCTCTCCTTATCAACATGTTCCGATAGGATTGCTTGCCTATGATAGGCATTCATTTGGGGTTCGGTACTATTCTTTGCGGAATAGGCCGAATACCACTCCCTTCTAGGCTTCCAGACGTTGTTTAGGTCCCTTGATTTCAACGGGATGTAACACCGCGAGTTCTTAACGAAATCGCTTGGTTCTTTTTCCCAGGCGTAGCCAGAGATGCCCTCTTATATACCCTGCTGACAGGATCCGGTCGGACGGACGGCGACGACGTATACGGTGTTACGAGAGGTGCTCCAATATTTCTTCTTTCTATGATTGTGAGCAACTGCACAAGGCGCCAGTGCTGTCGTCCGGGGCCAACGTCGGGGCCGGGGGTGGGTATTAGTCTGTGGAGTTTCAAGCCCAGAGCTCTCAAACTGCTCCTCTGGGCCCTTGTGGGAGTTATCTGCCTAACAGGAGAGCCCATGTAGCTTCCAGAATTCTCTTAAGAATACATTTGCTATATCCTTTGCCGTTAAATTTCCTTCGAGACCGATGAATTGTGCCATCTTTGTAAACCGATCCACAACTACCATTATTTGCGTTCGTCCTTGCTGTTAAGGGTAGCCGATTCTAAGGTAAAGCGAATCAGGCTAGGCTTAAGAAATCAAATCGTAGACGGAGATTGTCTAGGAAGGC
>QFET01006196.1:0-44230 GCA_003316355.1 Tuber calosporum | reverse complement strand
CAGACGTAGCCAGAGATGCCCTCTTATATACCCTGCGGACAGGATCCGGTCGGACGGACAGCGACGACGTATACGGGGTTACAAGAAAGGTTCCAATATTTCTTCTTTCTATGATTGCGAGCAACTGCATAAGGCGCCAGTGCTGTCGTCCGGGGCCAACGTCGGGGCCGGAGGGGGGTATTAGTCTGTGGAGTTTCAGGCCCAGAGCTCTCAAGCTGCTCTTCTGGGCCCTCATGAGAGTTATGTGTCTAACATCCACCATCTTCAGAGCCTGGGTCATCGTCGTCAGGGTCAGGAGCATTCGCCGGTGCTGGTGGTGGTCCTTTTCCACCATTTCTGTTACCATCTCCGCGGTCGACCCCCTTTCCTTTGTCGTGGGATGGGATAAATCGGAATTCCTCCCTTCCGTCAGCCGTGGTCCTCTTTTCCAATCCCGTATTTTCCACTGGCTGTGGTACCACTGTTTCCCACACGCTTGGTGGGTTCCTCGCCACTTGTAGTTGCCCCAACGTTTCATTCATCCGAGTCAACATTTTCGTCAGTTGGTGGGTTACATCATTTTGCCGAGCAACATAGGTTTCCCTCTCTCTTCTTTCATTTTCTAATCTTTCCTGAAGGGCCCTTAGTCCCTCATGCGTCCGGGTTTGCTCGTCCTGAGCTGCGACCTGCCTTTGCAGTAGTTCTTGCTTTTGCTGTGCCAGAGCCGCTTCCAAGCGTCTGTCGCGTTGCAGGGATTGTTGCCCTGTAGTCCCGATGTTAGCATGAAGTTGAGTACTTACTGCTTTATGACGCGTGGCTCTCTCTTCCTGAGCCCACAATTTTTCCTCTAGTTTCCTAGTGGTGGCTCCCTGTAGAGCCTGTGTTTCCCCAGCTAGCATGTCCAATCCAGTCTGCAGCTGTCTTAATTCTTCCCCAATAATCTGTTCTCCCCGCTTAATCCGCTCCATTTGATGCTGGAGTTGTTCTGCCTGGGCCTGGCCCTGGGTAGACAACTCAAAATAGGCCAAGTGGTTGATGTCTTACGATTCCCGTAGGGTACGGTCAAAGAATCCCATTGTTTGTACTATGCGTTCTGCCACTTTTTCCAACACTGGATTCCTGGCATCTGGGGGTCGGGGGGTGTGTGAGCGAGTCGGGGGAGCCGACTTCCTAACTCCACTAGGTTGTGTCAGATGGCGGAGTTCCATGGGTGACCTGGATCGTCCTGGAGCATGGTCGCTACCAACTAAGGACACTTCCTCCACATCGGACATTGCCCGGTCCGTGTCTATAGCCAATCTATGTACCATGGTTTATCAAGAATTTGGGTGATGCCCAAATCCCCACACGGAAGGTGTGAATGAGATGACGGAGGAAAAGGAACTGGTGGTTCGGTCTTCCTCACTGTCGTAATCGAATAGTGGGTGCCACCGGAAGGATGGCCCGTAAAAGTGCTGGTAGATTTCATAGAAATCTTGCTCGGTCGGAATAAGTTTAGGGTCCGTGAACCAGGAGGGTTCGCAGGGGTTTGGTAGAAATTCGATCTCCGGAAGGGAGTCGTATAAGATAGTTCCAATTGAGGAGATAAAGTTTTTTGGACGAGGTTCCAAGAGGGTCTCGTTAAGGAGGGTGGAATCAGCTATTAGCTTGTATGATTCCCGTGGTATGACTTCGAGGTAACCGATGGTCATGTATTGAGCCTTGGTAACAAGGAGAAATATCAATATACTGTTAAGGGTAGTCGATTCTAGGGGCAAGCGAATCGAACTAGGCTTAAATCTTTCTTCGTAAACGGAGATTGTCTAGGAAGGCTCGTAGGTAAAGATTTTTGAATAAAACTTATGATATTTATAAGATCTCTTCTCCGTTGCTTGATGTGTGTAAAGCTCGGGAGGCACTTCGATATTTATATCCCACGTCTGAGTGTTCGCGGACTACCTCTGTTCTCCTTACAACTATTGTATCTACTAACAAAACTCCCAACAAAATCTAAGAGCGAACCCCTTATGACCCTGAAAGTTTTCTTCCCCGCACAGCTAATGGCGTGATCAGAGCTCTTCTTTCTCCGAGGGTGTTCCACCCTTCTCGGTAAGAGATAACAGCTGTCGCCCTGCTGTTTAAACTATGGCCGTCCAGTTTGGAACTTGCCAATAGTTTCTTAGAACACCAAGGGGCCAGCTTGGTTGTCGACCAATACGGCTTCGTTCCGGTTCACCCGGTCTTGCCGCTGGCTTTCAGGATGACTAGTCTTCGACGATCGGTCCAATACCAATTTGTGCTGGACTGCCTCACCTTATCGACATGTTCCGATAGGCTTGCTTGCCTATGATAGGCATTCAGTTGGGGTTCGGTACTATTCTCTGCGGAATAGGCCGAATACCACTCCCTCCTAGTCTTCCGGACGTTGTTTTGGCCTCTTGACTTCAATGGGATGTAACTCTGCGAGTTCTTTACGAAATCGCTTGTTTCCTTTTCCCAGGCGTAGCCAGAGATGCCCTCTTATATACCCTGCGGACAGGATCCGGTCGGACGGAAGGCGACGACGTATACGGTGTTACGAGAGATGCTCCAATATTTCTTCTTTCTATGATTGTGAGCAACTGCATAAGGCGCCAGTGCTGTCGTCCGGGGCCAACGTCGGGGCCGGAGGGGGGTATTAGTCTGTGGAGTTTCAAGCCCAGAGCTCTCAATCTGCTCCCGGGGCCCTCATGGGAGTTATGTGCCTAACAGGAGTCAGTTGATGGATTTCATACTATGACTCACAATGAGTTATAGAGGTCATGTGACTCACAGGTATGAGTCACCAGGGTTAGGGTTGAGGGAAGAGTGCCTATATAAGGACCTCTAGGCGACCTGTAGTTAGGACTCTTCACGCAACCATCTAAGTTCTTTCCTATACAATTACTTTACCTCTTTACCTTTCTACTCCTCTATTGGCATTGTGCGATAGGAACCATAGGGTTCGGCTATCCATACAACGTAGGCATAGGCCTAAGAGCAATAGTGGAAACCCGCCTAGTACTACTCGTTGCAATAGTACTCGTACCCTGGTGGCTGAGATTAGCGCCACGCCCCATACCGGACCATAACAATGGCCCGGTCATATTCATCGAACCTAAAGAGAAGTAGTTATCTGTTGTGAAGCCAGCTTACCGCATAGGATCGTAACATTTGGTTGCGTCACCTAAGCAACACCTAACTACAAAACGGCAGACTCTACAGACAACGACATCGACCTTACTGAGGGGGAAATCGATACCTCAACACTTGGTACGGCACTTGAAGAAGCAATTAGCACAAATCTATCCAGAAGCTAGTCACAGAGAACTACAAGTGCGGTGACACCTAAGCCTGCCTCACCAACAGGATCTCTGGAACCCAAAACCCTAAGACCAGAAAGGATGTCAGCCCCGGGACCAACAACTGCCGGTGGTGGAGCAGGAATTCAACTAGCAGGATTTACAACTGCACAGTTCTAAGAGATCCTGACTCTGATAAACAACCAGCGAGAAACAACTAACAACCGGATCAAGGTCGAGAAACCCCCTACCTTCCATAGAACAAGGACCAAACTACGAACCTTCTTAGTGCAATGCCAATTATACTTTGAAGCGACACAAGAAACACGACATACATAATGCCTCACCTATGTCAAGACCTTGCTGAGGGACGCAGCAGCAAGCTGGATAACCCCATTTGCAGAAGGACGCAAGCCGGAGACCTAGACTACATATGAAGATTTCACTACAGCCCTCAATGACCAGTTTGGGGATGTGGATGCGGAAAATGCAGCTAGGACAAAGCTCGACCGCC
The DNA here is from genome assembly GCA_003316355.1 of Tuber calosporum. NCBI lineage: Eukaryota > Fungi > Ascomycota > Pezizomycetes > Pezizales > Tuberaceae > Tuber > Tuber calosporum. The sequence goes on along the minus strand of QFET01006196.1, from coordinate 40,438 downwards.
TGAGGCAAGGCAAGGAACCAGTCACGGAATACTGGAATAACTTTCGCCTCACAGCTACAGAGGCGAATGAGGATGATGGTACACTAAGACGCCAATTCCTGAAAGGAATTAACTGAACGCTCCAAGACGCATGGGCAGCGGACTATATGGTGGCAGCAAATATCGATGTACTTGCAGCCTGGGCAATCGAAAAAGAAAACCGGATCAACATGATCAAGCACCTTCAAGAAAACAACAGTACCTTTATCCAACAACAGGAAAAGCCCAGGAATAATAACGGAACCTGGAAGTCGGGCAACAATTTGGAAACCCGAGGAGACCCAATGGACCTGGATGCTACCAGAAGAGGCCTACGACTAAATTCAGTAATTGCCGAAATGCAAGAGATGAGAAAGACTATACCAGGCATTTCACCAGCAAGACCAAAAATAATCGCTAGAAACTACGAACCAACCTACACGAAATGGAGATCAGAGAAATACCTGAAGAGTCGGAAAACGAAGAAAGTCCCCAGTAAGAGATGGGCTGCGGGACAACAAAACCAAAACCATCGGAATTGGTAACATCTTCATGGCACTTACAAACACGGAACCATTGGAACAAGAAAAAGACCATGCCATAGTCAAAATGCCTTTACATGGCAAGGACAAGACAGTTATCATTAAGGACATGATTGACTCAGGCGCTACAGAGAACTTTATTGAGAAGGAATTCAGCAACAAATACGGCATACGAACAAAGAGAGCAAAATAAATACGGGAAATCTACCTTGCGGACGTGGAGCCAAGCGCTATGGGACCAATTACCCATATAGCAGAAGTACCTATGGACATCGGCAGCCATAGGGAAGTGGGAACCTTCCAAATCGCAGATCTACCCAACCATGAGGCAGTGTTAGGTCTGCCATGGTTAAGAAGATACAACCCCAAGATCGATTGGGAAAGCAACAAGATTACGTTCGATAGCAAGATGTGTACAACAGAATGCCTCGAATGCTCGCCAGTAGTTGACTTAGTCCATGAATCAGAAGCCCTGGAAGAGAACTTAGAGACACAGTTCTCCAATATCCAGGCCAAGGATGTCCAGAACATCAAAATCCAAAGATTGAGCAATACAGCTATACTCCCTACCCAGGGGTCAGCCAAGGCTTCAGGACATGACCTGTACGCAGACGAGAACATTACGATACTGGCAAAAGAACAAGGAATCGGCAACACCGGGATAGCTATAGGACTACCAGAAGGCACCTATGGGCGAGTGGCTCCACGCAGTGGATTGGCAGTTAAACATCAGCTTACTGTCAATGCGGGAGTAATCGACGCCGACTACACAGGTGAAGTCAAGGTGGTCCTGGTCACCCTGGGAAAAGACAGTTAGACAGTTGAGTTGGGAGAACGCATCGCACGGTTGATATGCGAGAAGATTGTCATAGGACAATGCGAAGAAGTGGAGTAAGTGGCTCCTACTATCAGAGGCGCATCAGGGTTTGGAAGTACAGACCACCCAAAACGCCAAAATATTGAAATCAACGAGATCTCCGCTATGTCATTCAGCATATTCTACCGAAGAGGCAAAGTCACAGAAATCCTCAAGTGGGATTATAAGACAAACGAGCCGACCAGGATCGAAAGGATCAATGTCAGCACCGAATTGGCTATCAAGGCCAAGAAAGGATAAGAAAAAGATAAAACCAGAATCATTGTGCCAAGGGAATACCACCAGTACCTGGACATGTTCAAGGAAGAGGAAGAAACTCGGCTACCACCCCACCGACCAAAGGTTGACTTGGATATCAACCTCAAAGAAGGAGAAACAGTACCAGCAAGAAAGCTATACCCATTGGGTGAAAGAGAGCTGGAAGAACTAAGAGAATCCATCAGGGACAACAAGAACCGGGGCTCGATCTGAGACTCTTATGCAAACAGGGGATCACCAATCCTGTTTGTTAAGAAGAAAGACGGCAAGCTAAGGCTATGCGTGGACTACCGAGGGCTCAACGAAGTCACCCAATGAGACTGATACCCCCTACCACTGATTGGAGAAGCCCTCGATAGGCTTAGAGGAGCCAAGGTCTTTACTAAACTAGACATCCGAAGCGCATATCACAACATCAGAATAAAATACGGGGACGAATGGAAAACAATCTTTACCACCAAATATACGGCATATAAGAATATAAGGTCATGCTATTTGGACTCAAAAATCCACCTACAGCATTTCAGCTATGGGTTAATAGGATCCTCAGCAGGTTTCTGGCCATCTGTTGTATCGTCTGTTTAGATGATATTCTGATATATTCAGAAAACCTGAAACAACACCGAACCCATGTCAGAATGATTATGGAAGCCTTGAAGAAAGAAGGCCTGACACTTAAGTCATCGAAGTGTGAATTTCACAAGGAACGAACAGAATACCTAGGCTTCATCATCGACAAGAACGCAGTCAGTGTTGATCCTATCATAACAAAAGCAATATGGGTATGGATACCACCCGAAAGCAAGAAAGGAATACAGTGCTTTATGGGATTCTGCAACTACTATCGACGATTCACAGAAGGGTTTAGCCGGATAGCTAAACCACTCTATCAACTGACGAAGAAGGACTGCAAATGGAACTGGACCGAGAACCAACAAGAAGGATTAGATAAATTGCGCAGGCGACTTACTTCAGGCCCATTACTGGTACACTACGATCCAACCAAGAAAATCCTAATCAAGCCTAACGCTTTAAAATATGTATGCTTAGGCATACTATCACAGAAGGGGAGCGATGGAAAATGGAGGCCAGTGGCATGTCGGTCAAAAACAATGACACCCGCGGAAATCCAACTACGATATCTACGACAAAGAGCTCTTAGCCATTGTCCAAGACTTGAAAGAATGGAGATGATATGCAAAAGGAAGCAGACACCAGGTCTGGGTCCTCACTGACCAAAAGAACCTGGTACCATTTACAACGACAAAATAGCTAACCGACAGACAAATCTGATAGAGCGAGACCCTCAGTCAATACGATATAAAAATACAATACTGACCCGGGAAGGAAGGGGGCAAACCAGATGCCCTGACAAGAGGGGCGGAAGACATCCCTGGAAAAGACAACGAAAGGATTCAATAGAAACACAGGATCCTCCTACTGACTGAACACTACTTTGAAGCAATGGAAGTAGTGAGGTTTACAGAAGACGACGCTGGAATCCGCAAAGAAAGCAAAACTGATATACAAATAAGGGCAATCCACGATGCCCTAGAAAGAGGAGACAAGGAGATGAAAGGAGTGGCACTTGGAGCATGCGAATGGAAAGAAGGATACATTTGGTATCAAGGGAAAATCTAGGTCCCCGAAGAAGAAGCGATAAGGACAATGATAATACGACATAACCAGGATGCACCAGGAGCAGGCCATGGAGGGACAAATAAAACTACTGCCCTCCTAGCTCGGCAATATTAAGGGCCAAGGATGCGAGACGATATCAAATGATTTGTCAAAAACTGCGATATCTGCCAAAGAACGAAAGCAATCCAGCATGCACTATACGGATTACTACGGCCAAACGAAGCACCCCACCAACCATGGAAATCCATATCAATGGACTTTATCACCGACCTTCCGATATCAGCCGGCTATCACACCATACTAGTAGTGATCAACCTATTAACGAAAATGAGCCACTTTATACCTTGCAACAACGATATGAATACGAAGGACTTGGTGCAAATATTCCTGAAGGAAATATTTCGCATACATGGACTGCTACAAGATATCATCACAGATCGAGGAACCTTGTTCACATCAGACCTATGGAGAGAAACGACGAAATCGTTAGGGATAGAAAGAAGGTTGAGTACCGCTTTCCACCCTCAAACCGATGGACAAACCGACAGGACCAATGGCATACTATAACAATACCTACGAGCCTACATCAAGTATCAAAAAGACGTCAGGGCCGACCTACTGCCACTGGCTGAATTTGCATACAACAACGTAAAGCAGGAAACAATAAAGACCACACCATTTTATGCTAATTATGGGCACCACCCTGAGCATGAGGGAATTGGCCACATGATACCGAAAGAAAGAGCCGATAAGGAAGAGATGGGTCAGCTGCATAGTATTATACGTCAGGAAATGCTCTGTGCACAATTACGACAAAAAGAGAACTACGATCAACACAGAAAACCCGATCTAAATCTCCAGTCAGGTGACATGGTCTGGTAACTGCCAAGGAATATAAGGACCACAAGATCATCCAAGAAGCTGGATTACAATAAAATCGGACCATTCAAGATCCTTACGAAGGTGGGCGCAAGTGCCTATAAATTGGCCTTGCCCCAACAGATGAAGGTCCACAACACCTTCCACATCTCACTTCTCGAACCATATCACTGCAACCAGTTTCCCTCACAAAAGCAATCGCCACCACCTCCAATCGAGATAGAAGGAGAATGCGAGTTCGAACTCGAAGAAATCCTTGATTCACGCATACACCCAAGACGCCAACAATACACAGCCAAGTGGACCGGCTACTCACCAGAACACGAAAAACTTGGTACCCTTTGGAGAACTTCAATAATGCCAGCATCGCCATTGAACATTTCCATCAGGAGTACCCAAGAAAACCCCAAGTGGGTTACAGTTAAAATCGAACCCACGAGGCAAGACCCAATGCCATTGGGTCCAGACGAAGGCTGAGGCGATAGCCCCAGGGCTACTACACCTACCAGCCTGCCATACGCTACTCAGGAAGAAAGGGAAAAGCAAGCAGCACACCACGCTCTTTCGTGGACTGCCTGTTACGATGATTACTGCATCACTCATTTACGCGATAATGAAGGAAGCAATTGGTTTCCACGACAGTCCTAGTTGCGCAAACTGCAACAACCAAACAAGGAGAGATCCTGGAAACATTGTTTCAAGGACACTTGTAGTACTAACAGACACGACAAAATCGATGCTGGGTTTTACCCAAGACGAACATGGGAAGCGGCACCCCTTACGGAAAACGATGCACAGATTAGGAAAAGAAAAACAACTGCGAGGACACAGTTGAAGGGAGAGGGGGGCAAAAAAACCAAAATCGAGACGATCCCAGACAAAGAAAGATTGCAACGACAGTTGCAAGAGCTATGAGAACAACTTGGCACCGCCGAAGCCACAATTGAGGCACAAAGACCTGATATGCGGACATATCAGAGAATGATTGATGACTGGGCCTGGACTATTAGGGCGGCACACACCACCTTAGAGGAAGTCTGAAGGAACTACCAGACGGCCGAACATCAAGTTCGGAAATTGAAAAAGGAATTGCGCAGGTTTGGAGAAAGCCTGACGAAGATGGGACGTTAAGCCTGAAGGCTTAAGGGAGAGAGGAGCTAATGTTACGATTGGTGACTAAGCAAGGCAGGAAATCGCATGACTCACACTACTAGTCATAAGTTTCGCACATGTGACAACTTTAGGGCACATGACTTATTTTATGAGTTATGATTGGTTGGCATGCGGCACAGTTGACTCAGAGCAGTCAGCTGATGGATTTCATACTATGACTCACTATGAGTCATAGAGGTCGTGTGACTCACAGCTATGAGTCACCAGGGTTAGGGTTGAGGGAAGAGTGCCTATATAAGGACTTCTAGGCGAAATGTAGTTAGGACTCTTCACACAACCATCTAAGTTCTTTCCTATATAATTACTTTTCCTCTTTACCTCTTTAATCCTCTATTGGCGTTGTGCAATAGGAACCATAGGGTTCGGCTATCCATACAACGTAGGCATAGGCCTAAGAGCAATAGTGGAAACCCGCCTAGTACTAGTCGTTGCAATAGTACTCCTACCCTGGTGGCAGATATTAGCGCCACGTCCCATACCGGACCATACCAACGGCCCCGTCATATTCATCCAACCTAAAGAGAAGTAGTTACCTGTTGCGAAGCCAGCTTACCGCATAGGATCGTAACAGGGTATTGTGATTAATCTGACTGCCGAGGTCAGGGTCAGCTTTGGAGGCCTTGGTAATTGCCGCTCCTCTTCTGTAGTGAATAATTGTATCTTGAGAAACAGCATCCCAAGAATCCGCAATATCATAAATTGCTTGTAGAATATCTATATTTGGAGGGGGTTTTCCAAGGGAATTAAAATGCTCAACCATGAGTTGAGTATAATGTTTTCGATAGACTACCTCAAAAGAGGCAATAATCCCTGCATCTAAGTGCTGTAAAAAGGATGCCATATTTGGAGGAAGATAAACGAATGTGATATGACTAAGAGGGGACGTGGAGATCCCTTGTAGTTAATTAGGGGTGAGGTAGGTGGTAGATGAGTAGGACAGTTGTGTGTAACAAGTACTATATACCTCTGAGAAATTTGGATTTCATCATTTAACGCTGATACATATGTTTTACCAAAGACCAGTTGGTAGCGATACCTTTTTATTGTAACAATAGATAAATGGTAAATTGGCTGGATTGATCCGATTTTGGCGAATAGGAAGAGGTTTTTCTGCATGTCCAATGACCCAAATTTTCCTTTTGTCTGTTCCTGTTTCATTAACTATATAAAAAGTTGTAATTCTAATCTTATCGTCTTTTCCTCATCTTAAAGGTTTACCATTATTTAATTGAATATTTGAGGACAGTGGCTGTTTGTTAAAAACAAGACCACTCTCATCACATTTGTTGCAATCTTCTTGGGAGAATGGGGCTAGCTGCTGTTCGAGGTACTTCTGCTGGGCTGGGAGAGCTGATTGATAAATATTACCAGATTGCCCATGCATCCATAGTCTACTGATATTTTGTTGATTTATAAATCGCTAAAGCCAACTGTTCAACATCTCAAAGCCATTAAATGGCTTATCCACATTAATCATCTCTAGCTCTTCCGGGATGATCTTTCCTTGAACTCTAATTACAATATCAGTAACTTGGACCTTGGTTACACATATGGAATATGGTACTAGACTTTCTAGTCTAAAGATGTAATGGTATATAGCGCTGGAGGGTGACTATATAGACTATAATCTACACTGGCGAGAGGTAGAATCAAATCGAGACTACTCAGCCCCAGTGAAAGAAGATAGAGTAATTTATCCAAGTTGATCTATTACATATTCTAGATTCTTGATAATCTCAATGCATCTGCACATTAGTGCATATATGCAAGAAAGATGGCCATCCAGACTGATCACTTGGTATTGCATGAGATGTTCGCATTTGGGCGCCATCAAATTGAACTTAGTTGATTTGGCAAAGTGATCGTTGGCTATCTACTGGTGGACTGCTAGACACCCACAGAGATATAGTTAGACTGGGGGAACATTTGCTGTAGCAGGGTCATACATCTTCAGGGTCAAACTGTGTTCACACTTTTTAGACCCTGGCTGTAGCCTCTCGAAATACTTCTTATTTATGGCCAACATAAGTCCCGGGATAAAGTGTATAAATAACTAGCCATCCCGTGTAGTTAAGGGATCATCAAGCAACAGACAAGAGCCCTTAACAATATATCAAGGTATTAACCCTTCAAGAACCTTTTCTCCTTTCTCATACTTTTTACCAAGCATTCCTCCTAGTTCTCCGATTTTCTCGATACAAGTACAGCCTAGATAATTTTTTAGTACTGAATTGGCTACCCCATAACACTATATTGTTAAGCTCCTATCACCAAAGAAACTTAACATCCTTTCATGCCAAGAAAATACTTTGAAGCTCAGAGTTTTCATCAGGTAACCATTGTGGGCACTGCCGACCACTCAACTTTGACAACATAATTCCTATCTGCTGCGAAAATATGCTCTTGACCTCTGCACAGTAGCTCTTTGACAGCTTGATCGCATACAGTGAAAATACACTGAATATATTTATCGACAAGTAGGACGCCGGATAACTGCCTTTATAAAAAGGAAATAATATGCTAGCATACCCTCTATTTCACAAGATAGTTGCTGCTGACCTTCTAGAAATACCACTTTTTAAAGAAGTTGAACTATTTTGGTTCACAAAAACTATTTTTTAGAAAAAACCTCTAAGTGTATAAGCGAGCAACTATGGCAATGGCACGAGATGACACACCAATTCCTAGTTATTTTTGACCAATAAGGATGATTAATCAGGATGATACAGAATCTACCCCTTCAGCATCTCTAATTCCATCCAGGAGCAGGACTTGCTCTCCCATTAAACATTCGGGTCGTCCACAATCGAGAGTTCAAAAATGTGCGGAGCAAGCTAAGAAGCCTGTCAGTACTCCAGATAACTTCCAGTAAAATGTTGTCTATGCATTGCGCCACCTGGACTTAATCTTGAAAGAAAGTGTAGATGATAATTATATAGCGATCTCAGTATTATCACAAGAGGCCAGGCAAGAGTTTACAATGCTAGAATTATTGTAAAGCCGTATGTCTAGGGGTGAGGTTATCAATAATGCTGAAATAAAGGAAGGCCACCGAACACATGAACGGTTAAGTGGCGATACTGAAAGGGGGCAGCAAAATTTATGGCCCAGGTTCAGGAAGAATTCTGACGCCAATAGGCTTAACATGAACAACAGGTCCATGTTCAGAAACAAGGGATCAGATTCTGGAAAATGCTCAATTACACCAGCAGGAATAGAAATGGAACCGAAAGATGAATGAGCAATAAGAAATTGCAGCTCAGCAACTAAGGCAACAAGGTGAAGGTATGAAAATATACCTTGATGACAGGGTACGTGAACTTGTCGATAAATAAGAGCATTAATAACAAATAAGGATTCACTGACAAAAAACGAAGAAACAACCCTTAGCGATGGAAAACAGCTAAGGCAAACCCATCAGAAAAGAAAGGGGGGAACAACAAAGATAAGCATACTAACAGGAAGAATTCTCATGCTGGAATCCCGCAAGATGTTCTGGACAAGCGAATGGCTAAAATGGATTGCACTCTTTGCGGCCTTAACAATCATACCTGGCAAAGATGTTGGAAGGATATAGCAATAGCCAGGGCTTTCGCTACAGAGACAAGCAAGGACCGACTGAAATTTCCATGCAAACCGCAGATGGCAACGATCTTGTTATGACCTAATCAGCCAAAGGTCAACAATATATAATGCGAAGCCTGACCTCTGTTATGGGAACTATTAGACACAGAAATGTCCCATTGGCACCAGTGGCGACAGGGATTGGGTATTCAGGGCAATAAGAAATTAGCGACCAGAATCGCAAATGGGATCCCTCTAGGCTAGGAAGAAGGGAAAATGTAGTGAAAAAAATAATTTCTACAAAATCTGTAAAGGTGCCCACCACCTAACCCCTTTCATAGTATTCTGAGGAAGCATTTCAAGAGAAGTCCAGGAGGTCAAAATACCCATAAAAGACCCAAGGACTATTAAAACTTAATCAAACAAGTCACTATTACAACCTACAGAGGTTGTCTCAGTTGTGTTCAAAACTAGGATGGAAAACGTGCTTGATCAATAAGAAAGTCGAAAAGGAATGAGCCAACATCGAATAAGCGGCATAAAGCCTGAGAACCTCAATAAGTCCGATTCGGCCTGGAATCAAAAACATGACCTTGTGATAATACTAGAGAGGCCAAGTTCTAATATTACCAACTAGACCATGAAAGTCAGATTAGAATGGACGAACCAAAACAGCATTTTATGACAACAAGAAAAATAAAAATAAGTTAAAAACCTTTTGGCCTTTACTGAGTTTTCCCTGTATGGAAGGGGGGGTTTTTAAGTTTTTGGGAGCCCCTCAGCAGGAGGTAAAGACCGCTAGTAGTGGGCCACTCAGAATCTTAATAATTTCCTATTTGTTTACTTTGTCTGAGGAGACCTCTATGGTAGAACCAATGCTGGTATTGTCACAAACACCCAAGCTAAACAACTTGTAACACTCTCCTGGATGTATCAGGCACTAAGAAGAATGTGTCTCGATAAGGTATAACAATAGTAACTCAGATCCCAAACTGTGGGGACTTCAAGTGAGTATTACTACCGGAGATCTCGATAAGTTGTTTAACAGCCGTCGATTACTATATCGCCAGCTTCGCTAAGTCCTAGACTTACTTGCGGTGGTTCGTGCGAACTGTAAAGAAGTAACTGCTCAACCAAGTATATTGAAACTCTGTCTGTCGAAGTCTGCCCTATCTAAGCTCCAGAGGGACAGTCTTAAATTGTAACAGGCGTTAGCCTGTGTGAACGGTTATACAATAGAGCCTAAGCGGTAGCCTGCTATCGCTTTGGTGTCTAAGGGAGACCTGCTGAGAGGCGAAGACAAGTGGAGTATAATAGAATGGCTTATAGAGTGAAGGGTAACAATAGGATCGCCGTTCAACCAAGTGTATTCACTGTCTAGGCATCTGTCTGAAGTCTGATGTCTCCTGCTAGCCAGGAGACTACTCTTAAATACATGAAATCTTTCCTGCAAGAGCTGAGGCTCTGGAAACCCGCAGCCACCATCATTACCGGTGAGTGTACAGCTACCGGAATCCTGTGGCCCTGCCGGAGTCCTGGAAAGCCTAGGGCTTTCCCACAATACTGCCTCTATCCTGCCGCCGGTATACATGACCTGTTCCTTCCCTTGGAACTCCTGGGGCACAATCCTGCCGATCCTGCAAAGCATACAATAATAAGAGCGCCGGAATCTAGAGATTCCGGTAGGGAAATCAAATACAAAAGAAATCAAATCAAATGAATGTAATTTGACAAAGGAAAGGCTAATGAGAGTGGTAATAGAGGTACCGGAACATGTACTCATGTTACATAAATACATGATCTCGCTTTTCCAAAGCTTTCCATATCCTTCCATTTGATTTCCAATCAACGGATATAACTAAGCTCCGCTTGTAAAGTCCTCCAATAAACAAATGCCTCATATACCCAAATGGTACAACAAACAAAATATGTATCATCCGGATATGTAAAACCAAACATAAAACATATCGGGTCTCAGCCTGATACATGAAACCCAACATAAAACAAACTAAGTATCAAACGATACTTGAAACCAATAACAAAATAAACTAACCCCTTACTAGCCCTGCTAGTTTCCGTTAGCCTTGTCAGTGTTAATAATAGTAATCAATACGGGTTATACAACTATAATGTCTTCTAACCAAGGAGGAACAGATATAACAATGTGGCATAAGTGACAGAAGCTCAAACACTCATAACCAACATGCTACCAATGTCCTCAAGGAATAGCACATATCCACGTGTATGGGAAACAATATCGCATAAGAGTTTTATTAGACCCAGGATCTAATATCTTTGTTATACGCAAAATTTAATTAAGGAATTAAAAATTCCTTATGAATCACACCACAATCCTGTTCCTATTTTGAGTTTCACTGGGACCGAATTCTCTACCGGAAGGGATTTCACCCTTCCCCTTTACCTTGATAATGGAAAATATAAACATCTATAAAAAAATTGTATACAAAATTGCACCCACAGGAAATTATAGATTAATTGTTCCATTTAGCTGGTAAAATGAGGAACATCCTATAACGAATATTCAGGAACTGGAAAAATGGCGTTTGGAGACTCAAGGATATATTCTTCATCTTCTAACAGAAGATGAAGGAATATGAATTGAATGGGATGAGCAGGTTTTAGAACATACAGATACAGTAGTCATTGGAGGAATTGCCAAAGTAGATGATGAGGAGGATATAATCCTCGATACACTACCTATGCAATACCATAACTATAAGGACCTGTTCCACTTGTCGATAGTAGCAAAACTACGATCTCATCAGACTTTCGATCAGGTAATTGATCTCAAACCTGATACTCAACCACCTTGGGGGCCAATCTACCCCTTCTCTTAAAATCAATTACGAGCACTACGAATATATCTGGATGATATGTTAAAACAAGGCAAAATAGCTCCCTGCAAATTACCCACAGGAGTACCAATACTATTTGTACCCAAACCAGAAAGATGACTCAGGTTGTTAGTTGACTACCGAGGGCTGAACAAAGTAACTATCTACAAAAAATATCCACTACAACTTATGACAGAACTACGCAACTGTGTTGATAGGACCCACTATTTTCACAAGGTTGGAACTGAAAGACGGTTACCATCTGATCCGTATATAGAAGGGTGACAAATAAACCTCTTTTCACAAACGTTACAGCTTATAGGAATATAATGTCATGCCGTTTGGGTTAGCAAACGCGCCAGCCACCTTCCAGTCCATAATAACTATGATCCTGAAAGACCCCCTGGATGAAAGAGTAGTAGTATGAATTGATGATAAACTTTTATACTCTAAATCTGAGAAGGATCACATCATAGTCATTAAGAGAGTCTTGGAAAGACTACAGGAGTACAGAATGGCTATCTTGCTTACAAAAAGCACCTTCCATGTCACATCAGTGGAGTTCCTGGGATACATTGTAGTAGTCGATGTAGTCACTATGAGCGACCGTAAAGTGGAATCCATCAAAGCCTGGAAGTGTAACGGAAACCTACTATATATCTACTATTATTACAGACTTGATGTTAGTTATTACTTATTTGGGTTTATACCTGATAAGCGCTACTATTTGGTTGTCCCTTCCTACTTGGTTATGACTTGCTAACTGGTTATTCTTTCCTTGTTTAACTTATCACTACCACTCCTTACTTCTACCCATTTGAGTATCGCTATCCTACTGCTATACCTATTGGATTCGTATAGTATTAGCGATCGGTGGTTCCTTCTTGTTTGAATTGCATTACTTGTTTTGTTAGCTCTATCCTGTCACTTTTAACCCCGTGTTTTTGGAATATGGGTACCTTATTATGCTGCCTCTGTTAGCATGTTTGTTGGACAGGATGTTTACACTTTTGTGAAGTTTTCCTAGCTACAATCTTTTGTATTTAAAGAGCCTGCAATTCCTGAAGGATTTAGACTCAAAAAAGCCTCATAGGACTATCATGTTTAATACTACAAGTTGAACAGTCACTCTATTAGTTCCATACCCTTTACCTTGTGTAATGAAGACCTATGCATCGACGCTTCTCCTCCTATTCTAATAGTATCTTAAGAGCCCCTTTGGGATTCTCGAGATACTTGGGAGTAGGTTACATTTTTTGACCTAGACTCAAGTATACCTTTGATCTTCGGCAGAGGACTGATCACCCTTCGCCTACATTGACCCTGCAGTACTAGTACACCTCCCTGTATCCATGAAGGCCTTCAGCGGACTCTTGGCGTAACCAGCTCACCCCAGCTAGCAACCATTTCGCTTCCAAGAGATACAAGAAGGCACTTCATAAGAGGATCAGTAGCATCCTTGTCAGGACCCCAAAGTCTTGCGCCAATACCCCCACCTGCACCACTATATGAGGATTCAGAACTATCTTCAGCAGATAGCAGTAGCAGCGAAGAGGAGGACCAAGACCAAGCCTAAGCTCTACACTAAGCCCAAGTTCAAGCCCAAGTCTAAGAACAGCTCTACCAAGAGGTCCAACCCAAGAAAGAACCAAGCTCATAATCAGAATCAGATTCCGGTCCAGAGGACGCTCCAGGACCACTACCGTCAGCTTTGCCACCTAGACAACAGAGTCTACCAAGAGAGCCCTGAACACAAAGGCCTGCACCCGACGATTTACCTAGTCCACCAAGACTACCTAGACAACCAAATCCAGCAAGCAATCCAAGCCCTGCACCCATCACCATGTCAGTCCCCCCAGAGGGAAATAATCGTCCTAGATGGGCTGCACTATTTACTCTCTCAGGAGATATCAAAGATTGAGACCTATTCAATATCAATATATGGTTCAATACAGTCTATCGATACATCGATAGCTTTGAAGTAAGTGAAGATGCCCCTGAAGTCTTGCAATACTATGGAGCCTATTGCAGAGACAAAGTCCTCGATAAATTCTCACAATAAGAAAGCATGCCAAGGAAACCACACAGTTGCCGGACTCAAAAAGAAATTCGAGGCCTACTTCCTTCATTCCATATCCAAAGATATCATCTAGGAACAGTGGCTACCAGTCAAACAAACTACAGGCGGAAAAAGAGTACAGATTACCGATACTGTAATCAGACATGAAACCTTGAGAGACAGTCTCCCCCCAGGAACATTTTTGGACTATTCAGCGAAGCAGAGACTCATAGATGCTATGGATATCAAACTCAAGCGCGAAGTGAAACCACATATCACTTCAAATACCTGCTTTCACCAGCTAGTGGAGATAGCGGAAACGCCAGATGCAATTGCACACTCTACAGGACTATATGGAAATCGTTAAAGAAATGCAACATCTAATTCAGTTTTCCTACAAGCACCCAAGCACCCCCAGAACAACACTCCGTGAAATAACCCAAGGTTCTCCAATAATATCTCTCAGCATTCAACAGTATCCCAAGCTAAGAAGGCTCAGCGCAGAAGTGACAATGACTGTTACTATTGTGGAAAACATGGACACTACTCTGATAACTGTTTTGAGAAGAAAAAGTATAGGAGCACCCAGAAGCGAGGAAATGGAGGCCATGGCGGATCCAGGAGACCCCAGAATATAAGGAGAATATACCAAACTCAGGGAGATGATCCCAATGCTAATGAATCAGTCACAGTTACCACAAACTATGCAGGACCTAGTAGAACTCAATCCCAAGCCCTCGAAGCATACATCACAGTCAATTACCTCAAAGCAAATGGATTATTCGATACAGGAACCACAGGATACAACTTGATATCAGGAAAGTTTGTCACTACCCACCAAATCCCTAACAGAGACCTCGAGACTCCTATCAACCTGAAGATGGCAGTTAAAGGATCACACTCAGCAATCAACTATGTGGTAAAGCCCGTAATACAGATTGACAAGGAAAGCGGCGATATCTCTGAAGCTCTAGTCTATTCTCTGGACAACTATGATATCTTCCTAGGAATTCCTTACCTTACTGCGCACCATGCTGTAATAGATTGCGGAAAATCTATTAATACCTTTCCTGACAAGGGAATGACCTAGACCTGCAAGAAAGCAACATATGCTCAATTTTCAGAAATGAATAAAGCAGATGCTCCTGACTTCATTTCTGAGTTTCCTATAGTATTCTCTTATAAGAAGACAGCACAATTACCACCCTAGAGAGATATCAACCACCACATACAGCTGAAGGACATACTTTCAGACTATAATCTGAGGTTCTTCATATTCCCTGACAAGATCATGCCAGCATACAGAGTATTAATCGAAGACTTGAAACCAATAGGAATCATTTACCCAAGAGAGCCACACAACTCAGTTAACATATTCCCAAAGTTGAAACGCAATGGCGAAACCAGACTGCTTGCAGACCTTGTACCCAGGAATGATATTACTATCCAAGACCATGGAGCGATTCCCAACCAAACTATGATACTCAGAACTGTTGACAGAGCAAAGTTCAGATTCACCATAGACCTTGTAAATAGGTACTTCCAAATTCGAGTTCTCCCCAGCAATGAGAAATACAACACTATCAAGAATCCCTTTGAATCCTTGGCATTCAGAGTTATGTTGAAAGGAGAAGCCAATGCCTCTGCTACAGCTATGAGAGGTATAGTGTTTGTTCTAGATGGATTTATTGGAAAACTCGTTTGGGCATACATGCATGACATTACCATCTACTCAAAAACATTTGAGGACCATATTTCGCACATCAGATTAGTCTTGGGAAGACTAAAGCAGTACCATATCAAATCATTGCCAGCCAAGTGCAAATTCTTCACCACCAAGCTCTCACTCCTAGGACATGTTATAGATGAGGAAGCAATTCATGCAAAACCAGAAAAAAGTTCGATCCATCCAAGACTGGCCCACACCAACCTCGCAAAAGCAGTTCTGACATATATTGGAGTTGAGATATATCATGTACAGTTCCTTCCACACCTTGCCTCCACAACTGCCCCCCTCTCAGACCTAATTTCCCAAGACCTGTTTGAATGACGAAACTTGCATTTGGAAGCCTTCAAACTGGTTAAGCGCTTGGCCAAGGAGACAATTCCGCTCCGCACCATCTCATATGAGACATTATCTGATCCAATATACCTTATTACTGACCCTTCAAAGGTTGGATCAGGAGCATGGGTTGGCCAAGTACCCTCCTCTGAGAAAGCATACCCTGCTCCATTCCACTGCAGAAAGTTTGCTACAAGTCAGCTGTACTACCCGGTCTATGAATTGGAACTTTTAGGGTTTGTGGATGCCAGTGAGGCATTCTATCCGATTCTATATGGCACCAAGTTCAGTGTTGTGCCTGACAAGAAGGCAATATCCTTTTTCTTCAACCAGACTGACCTACGTTACCACCAAACTAGATGGCGCATGTTCCTGCAATCTTATGATTTCGATTTCATACAGAGACCTGGCAAAGATAATGTCCTTGCAGATACACTATCAAGCATCTATGAAGACACCCCAGCTGAAGAAGACCAAATACTTGAAGACCCTATAGAGAAGAAGTCTATAAAGACCACCTCCTCCGCCATGAACAGTTTATCAAGACAATATCTCAACATCGCTGATGCACTAGACCCTTCTTCTGCCCTCACTCTTCAATTACCATCTTGCATTCTTACTACTGAAGACTACTCTATGTGGAACTCATATTATTGCAGAAGCTCAAACCCCACCAGCTCTGTAGAACTGGGTTACTACTCAGATTCTGTTGACAAGCCCTGGAGAAGCACCAGATACCCTTGAGCATGCAACAAATTTCATTCAAGGTTGTGAAATCGTCGAGACCTCCACCTATCCCAGCAACCCTCAAGTTCCATCCCTAGCCACAGTACTTATGGAACTAGCTAAAGTTCCACTGTCTGGCCTTGCTGTTAGAATTAACAATACTCCAGGGGATATGGACCAACCACTGTATCCAGATGCTATCAACAACTGCATTAAACCAATCCATGATTCTATCACTCAACTGGAATCACTTGCAGTCACCAACTCTGGAAATATAGCCCCAAGGAGTACAGCTACTGAACCTGAACCTCAGCCCACACCAGTCCCTGCTCGACCCCATATCAATCAACTGGACCAATTTCTTAAATCTAATAGAAACAGAGCCATGCACTGGACTGCCTGTGTCTGGGATGAATGATATACCCATATAAATGGAAAGAATACAGGATACTTTCCCTCAGGATCTCGTGATATTCCAACACCCTTGCCTTGCTACTCTTCCTCCAACTTTGTCTCCCATCATCATCCCAAGTGCTGAGCAGAGTACAGATGGGCTGGTCCGCCTCCCCTCCACGATGATGATGGCTACCTAGTCTTTCATACAGTTATTGATAAGGGAAAAGAAAGATAAATACTGGATATTGACTAAGGATAGGACCTACCTACCCTAGAAGCACCTGTCGATTATGAGGATTGCTTCTTTGATCAGCCCTCTTCACAGCTTAACCTTCACACTTTTCAGCTTACCAACTACAGGTTAGGAAAGTGGTACTCCAGCAATCGAATTACTACCCAGAATGACACTCTCCTTAAGGTAGTTACCAAGGCTATAGACCACCCTGACAGGATTTTATATGATTGAGGTCTCTTCAGATAGGAGAAGGATGACAGTAGACACTGTCCTTATGCCCCCTATGAAGTAAGCTCTCAAGGTGATAACATCAGAAGCGAAATTGTGCACATTACCCATGAACAAATAACACATATGGGTTGGAAGAAATTTTTGGAATATGCTTCTGGACACTTCAACTAGCTCTCCATGAGGAACGATTTCAAAGACTATGTCCGCAGATGCCACCTATGCCAGCTCAACAAGCAACCTACCACTGTTCCTGAAGGATCATTCACCCCTCTCCCTGTCCCTATACAGCCATTCTCATCCCTTGCAATTGACTTTGCAGCACTCTTCCCTAGCGATTCTAAGCTTGAAATCATCATAGTTGTCTTGGATTGATTCAGTGGCTTTACCTACCTCATACTAGTCCCCTAGAACATCACAGCTATCAAAACAGCTCACACCCTCATTGAGTGAGTCTTCTTTATCCATGGTTTCCCTACCTCCCTAGTCTCTGACAGAGACCCTAAGTTTACCTCACGCTTTTGGACACCGCTTATGGCAAATCTTAATGTTGATCTCAACATGGCTACAGCTTACCATCACCAGACTAATAGACAGACTGAGCTCAGATTCAGAACTGTTCGCCAATGCCTTAGGTACTATGTCAATCCTATAGGAACCAAGTGGGTTCGCCACCTACCTCATGTCATGACTGCAATCAATGCAGCCACCAGTTATAGCACAGAACTCTCCCCCTTCCAAATCGCCTTTGGCAAACTACCAAACCACCTCTCCAGCGTTAGAGTTCTCCCTACTTCAGTGTTACCCGTATTGGTTACCATTATTAAGGCTGACAAGGCTAACAGAAACTAGCAGGGCTAGTAAGGGGTTAGTTTATTTTGTTATTAGTTTCAAGTATCGTTTGATATTTAGTTTGTTTTATGTTGAGTTTCATGTATCAGGCTCACACCCGATATGTTTTATGTTTAGTTTTATGTATTGGGATGATACATATTTTTTTGTTGTACCGTTTAGGTGCATGAAGCATTTGTTTTATTGGAGGACTTTACAAGTGGAGCTTGGTTATATCTGTTGATTGGAAATCAAATGGAAGGATATGGAAAGTTTTGGAAAAGCGAGATCATGTATTTAAGACTGCCCCTCTGGAGCTTAGATAGGGAAGACTTTGACAGACAGAGTTTCAATATACTTGGTTGAGCAGTTACTTCCTTTCAGTTCGCAGGAAACCACAGCAAGTAAGTCTAGGACTTAGCGAAGCTGGCGATATAGTAATCGACGGATTTTAAATAACTTATCGAGATCTCCAGTAGTAATACTCACTTGAAGACCCGACAGTTTGGGATCTGAGCTACTATCGTTATACCTTATCGAGACGCATTCCTCTGGGTGCCTGATACACCCAGGGGAGCATTACATTCAGTCACAGTATCAGACGAGATTTCTTCACAGATCATGAAGAACCAGCAACTTGCCAAAGATGCACTCAAGAAGGCCAGAGCACGTCAAACCACCTCCAGAGTAAACAGAAGAAAGGATGGACCCCCAATCATCCCTAACGAAACTGAAGTTTTCCTCAAGACAGCACCCTATGTCCATAAGGTTGGACGAAATCACAAGCTAGTTGGACTCTGGTTAGGACAGTCCTCAGTGAGTGAAGGACCTGACAGACACAACAACTACAAACTCATAGTGCCTCTAGTGATGGCAGGAATCCACCCTAGAATCCATCACAGTCATCTTTGCATTTACTTAAGACCCAACCCCTTCGCCTTCCCAGGAACACCTGAACCCATATCCAAAGAGCTTGTCACCATCGATGCCAGTGGACAAGAGCAATAGGAAATCGAAAAAATACTCCAAGATCGAATGTATCACAGAAAGAGACCATTTTTGATCCATTGGAAAGGCTATGATGAAATTTAAGTAACCTGGGAACCACTCTACAACCTAGAAGGCACCAGTACCCTCATAAGATCCTAATTGTTTTGATCCCTACAATGAATCTATATCTTTCAGACTCCCTTAGTCCTATGGCGAGACTTTCTCTCAGGGAACACTTCAGAAACCAGACTATGCTCCCCTCTCACCTGAGCTTGACACTGATAGATTTTGGAAACCCTTCCAAGACTCTGAAAACTCTCTACTATGGGGCTAATAAAGGTGTAAGGTCCTGACACCAGTGATGGATATATGTTTACTGATTAAGTTATATGTTTTGAAATTAAGTGGAATTCTTCTAAGGCAGGTTGGTCATTAAGCCGTTTTGGATATTCCTTATTGTTTTGTTTGTTTTATTTCTTTTAAGGGAATGTAACGGAATTCTACTATGTTTCTACTATTACTACTGACTTGATGTTGGTTATTACATATTTGGGTTTATACATGATAAGTGCAACTATTTGGTTGTCCCTTCCTACTTGGTTATGACCTCCTAACTGGTTATTCTTTCCTTGTTTTGCTTATCACTACACCTCTTTGCTTCTACCCATTTGAGTATTGCTATACTCCTACTATACCTACTGGATTTTTATAGTATTAGGAATCTGTTGTTCCTCCTTGTTTGAATTCTATTAGTTGTTTTGTTAGCTCCATCCTGTCACTTTTAACCCTCTGTTTTCCAAATATGGTTACCTTGGTATGCTGCCTTTGTTAGAATATTTATTGGACAGGATGTTTGCGCTTTTGTTAAGTTTTCCTAGCTACAATCTTTTGTATTTAAAAAGCCTGCAATCCCTTAAGGATTCGGACTCAAAAAAGCCTCTTAGGACTATCATCTTTAATACTACTGGTTGAACAGTCACTGCATTAGTTCTATATCATTTACCGTATCTATTGAAGACCTATCCATCGACACTTCACCTCCTATCCTAATACTATCTTCAGAGTCCCTTTGGGATTCTCGAGATACTTGGGAATAGGTTACAGGAAGCTTCCTTGCTCGGCCAAAGAAATTCAAATATTCATGGGCTTTGCTAACTTCTACTGGTGATTCCTAAAGAATTTCTCAGCCCTATGTGTGCTAATTACAGATTTGCTCAAAGGGAAACCTAAGGATTTTTCTTTAGGAGTAAAACAACAACAAGCGTTTGAGGAGCTCAAACGTAGGTTTATTAATGCACTGATATTATGTCAGTTCCACCCTGACTGGGAAACAGTTGTTGAAACGCATGCCAGGGATTATGCCTTGGGATGTCTCCTCTCACAATAATTAGACAAAAAGCTTTATCCGCTCTCTTCCCACTTCCAAGAATTCACACCTGCCTAACACAACAACGATATTCATAAAAAGGAATTGTTGGTAATACTGGTTGTGTTGGAAGAATGGTGGCACTATTTTTCTGGAACAAATGAACCATTCATCATATATACCGATCATCAAAATCTACAATACTTTCTGACAACTAAGGCCTGGTCATCTAGATAAATATGTTGGGTACAAAAGCTTAGTAATTTCAATTTAAAATCATATACCGACCTGGAACCAGAGAAGGCAAACTAGACGCTTTAAGCAGGCGGCTATTGTACCAGACAGAGCAGGCAGCTGAGTGTGCCAAGTAGGTTAAACTTCAGTTTCATCACTTTGATAACCTCAAGGATAACCAAAACTAGGTCGTCTCACGTAAATAGGGTAAAGAAAACTCAGAACTGCTCAAACGGGGGATGCCTCAAGAAGAAAGGAACAATATGATTAGGATTAAAAGACTCCAACCAGAAGCACAAATGTTGACTTGAGGGTACAAGCTACCCGCCAGTCATGACCTATACGGTACCCAAAACAACATAGTTCCCGCAAGAGGGCAATACTTATAGGGACAGGAATAGCTATCGGACTACCAATTGGAACATATACACGTATTGCACTGTGCAGTGGATTAGCGGTGAAGCATGATATTTCTATTGGAGCCGTAGTAGAGGCTGTGGACTTAGGGTTGAGGTCAAGATTCTTCTAGTCAACAGTAATAACAAAGCATTTCATGTACGGACAGGAGACCGCCCTGCGCAGATATCTTGGAAAAGATTGATGAGAAAGAACTTCAGGAAGTCATAGAGTTAGATCATACTGAACGAGCAGGTCAAGGCTTTGGCAGGTCAGGTATTTAGTTGGAAGAAAAACAAATACAATTATGTTTCCTACATTCCGACGGAAAGCAGAAATATCTCGACCCAACTGATATCACCCTACACCTGATTTGCTCTGATGGACAAAGATTAAGATCCAATGTAATAATCACTAAGTGCGAGGTCAAGAAGTTTGATATTTAATTGTTGGAACAGGTAAGGGAAACAGCAAATAAGGATGCAGATTGGCTTCTCTGAAAAAAGGAACTAGAAAGTCTACAAGATAATGGTAAAGTAATGCCAAAACAATGGATCCTAAGCGATGGAATGCTCTTTTACAAAGAACTCCTATATGTTCCTCAAAGTGAAACTCTACAGACTGACATTGTAAAAAGCTATCACGACTCTAAGATTCAGGACACTTTGGCCATGAAAAGACTCTGGATATTATCACCAGAGACTTCTGACTGGAATGGATTCACAAACAGAATAAACTACTATGTACGATCCTGTACCAAGTGCCAAAAGGCTAAGGCACCGAGACATGCACAGTTTGGGCTGTTACAACTACTTCAGGTTCCATTTGCTGCTTGGGTATCTACCCTGGTAGATTTCATCTCATAACTACCCAAATCTGCAGGATACATCCAGATCATGGTTGTAGTCGACTGGTTCATCTAAATGGCAGAAGTTATCTGCATGGAAGAAAACGCGACCACTAAAGACATTGCCCTGGCATTCATCAAAGAAGTTTGGAAACTTCATGGGTTACCAACAGAAATTGTCTCCTAGATGGACACAAAGTCTGCAGGAGAATTTTGGGAGTCATTGTGCAAGACATTAAGCATCAAAAGAAAAATGTCTACAGCCTACCACACTCAAACTGATGGACAACCAGAAAGAGTCAACCAAGTGCTGGGAGGCTACATTCGGATATTTGTCAACTACGATCAGGATGGCTAGTACCATCTACTACCATTAGCGGAGTATGCATATAAGAACTCTGTAACAAGCGTACATGTAATAACTCCGTTTTTCGCAAACTACAGTTACCATCCTTAAACAGAATAGATGGAGGAGCGAAAAGCTGATAATCTGGGAGCCAATATGTACACTCAATGGATGAAAGCGATACATGAAAAGGCCAAGGAATCCCTTGAGAAAACTTGTGAAGGGATGAATAAATACTATGACCTCAAAGCTTGCAGTCAACCAAACCTCAAAATTGGCGACTTGGTTATGCTTAACCCAAAAAATATCCACACTAAGGAACTGTGCAAAAGTTAGCGCTAAGATTATATGGCTTGTCCAAATGCTAGAGCAACGAGGAGAGCTTGTCTACAAATTGGAAATGTCAGAGCAATGGAAAATCTATCCATTATTGCATGTATTTCAACTTGAGCCATACCGAAAATGAGTTAGACCTGGCCGAGAACAACCACCCCTGGCACCAGAAGAAGTTGAAGGTAACCCTGAATGGGAGGCAGAAAAAATTATTGAGACTGAAATAATCTCTAATGAGCGAAGATTCACTGGACGTTCACGAATGATCAAAGAACTTCTATACTTTGTTAAGTGGAAAGGATGTTCTGAAGAAGAGAATACCTGGGAACCACTGGAGCATTTATATCATGCTCAAGACCTAGTAGAAGAGTTTCATAGAGAAAATCCGGAGATACCTAAATTGGGCGAAGTAGTATCTACGGAAATGTTTTTCCTGCTGTGGCCAAGTTATCACAGATGGTTTTATAACCCTACCGGAAGGAGTACTAAAAGGTTATAATACTTCAAGACGAAGCTTTAGAAGATGGAGCTGATGTTACACATATGGGATATGGTACTAGACTTTCTAGTCTAAAGATGTAATGGTATATAGCGCTGGGAGGTAACTATATTGACTACAACCCACACTGGCAAGAAGTAAAGTAAAATCCAGCATACTCAGCCTTGGTGAAAGAAGATAGAGTAATTTATCCAAGTGGATCTATTACATATTCTAGATTTTTGATAATCTCAATACATCTGCACATGAGTGCATATATGCAAGAAAGATGGCCATCCAGAATGAACACCTAGTATTCTGTAAGATGTTCACAATTGGGCGGCATCAAACTGAACTTAGTTCATTTGGTAAAGAGATTAGAGGCTATGTCCTGGTGGAGTGCTAGACACCCTCAGAGAAATAGTTAGACTGGGGGATTCTTTGCTGTAGCGGGTTCATACATCTTCAGGGTCAAACTGTGTTCGCACTTTTTCGACCCTGGCTATAGCATCTCAAGATACTTCTTAGATATGGCCAACATAAGTACCGGGACAAAGTGTATAAATAGCTAGCCACTGCTCTTAGTTAAGTGATCATCAAGTAACGGAGAAGACCCCTTAATAATATAACAAGTTATTAAGCCTTCGAGATCGTTTTATCCTTTATTATACTTTTTACCAAGCTTTCCTGACAGTTCTCTGAATATCTCGATACAAGCACGGCCTAGACAATTCGATTGAACTGCATTGGCTACCCAGTACCAACTTGGGCATATTCGGCCACTTTGATCCAAAGAGTAAGAAAGTGCTCCAGATGTTGTTAACAGCTCTCTCGTTCTTTCTGTTTATTTCGTGTCGTTCCTAATGTTATTTCTCCCTTAGATTTGTATTATAGTTTTCTGATGTGAATCGACAATCGGCAATAATTTACCAGCTGGAGGTTCCTTTTTGATCTTCTCTCTCCATCCTTTAATGTAATCGGAAATACTCGAAAAGGCTAATGGTAGACCATCTCGATGTCATGGACATTTAGAAAGCAAGGCAAAGTCTGCTAGCTTCATTTGAGGATGGTGTGCCTGGAGGCATCATAGTTCCTACTTTTGCAAAGCTGTTAAACCAGCTTTCTTCATTGACTTTGTGATAGGCATTATCCAAGTTGAGTAGATGTATCATAACTGACCTCCTATTCAGAAAATCTATGGACTTTCTCTATATACATTAGAATCACTCAACCCTCTCTGACCCCGCCTTCTTTCCTTTCTTGGCTTAGTCTATTGAACAATTATCATGGAATCCGGTTCAGCAGACCGACTTTCAATGTGGACCAGCGGGGGCCTTTCCTCAAGCATCATACGGATCCGAAACCGACCTCTTTCCGGTTCTGCGAGGGAAATTGTATGAGACCTGGGTGCTGCCTGAGATTTCCTCCAGTTCAACACGGTATCCGGTTCAGTGGGATCCGGGATAGCCAGATGCGACTGTATATCGGCCATGTGTGACTTACGTGATTCTTTAGTCTCTAAAACAGCGACCCACGAATCGCCAATCCTGTCCGCCTCAAAGCAAGGATGCACGCAGGTGAAATAGAAAAAAGTGGAAGGTGAGTGATTCCATATGATGAAAACAATGGGAAAGTAGAGAATCAAGCAGAATGTCTAAACCATGTTACTACACTCCTCCACCATCTCTTGCAGACAGGGTAATTCGCTCGAAGAGACACGTACCTAGAACCGCGCTGGGTACTAGGTAGTTCAGAGGGTAGAGTTGCTAGGCTCAAGCACGAATCCGGGCCCACCTGGTATCTTGTTTCGCAGAGCCTAGCATATGGGCCTTCAAGGACAAAAGTGAGAAAACTAGAGATAATCATGAAACTCACGATATCGCGCGATATAGCTGTTGCTGCCCCTAAACTTTGAGAGTGAATTGAGGAGAATACCCATCGAACAGCTTCTCAGTGAAACTGCGGTTCCAAGGGTGGAGTGCAGCGCCAGCTACCAGCAAATATACAGTATTTAGGACTGGGGAAAGAAGGGAGGTCATTTTTATTGGGGGGGATACTTTCAACTTATCAAACTTTCATGTTTTGTACAGAGCATTGGGGTTTAGAGTACCGGAAATGAAATTGGCTCTCCCGAGTGGATTGAAAGTGACCACGGCCTTTGCCTGAGACACAGTCCTAGCCCGCAATGTGTGCATCTTGACCATAAAGAAACCAAATTTTGGCCCCGTGCAGGTTGGTTTGGGATTTAGGTTTTAGTCCGCCAGCACTGTATCCTGCGTTTGGAGGTGGGCATTCGCATTGAGGGAGGGTGAGTGTTGGTGTGTACACTCACACGCCTCTATCCCGGACGGCCAAAATCCGAAGAATCTGTTAGGTACAGCAGGTGATCCAGGGCAACAGGTCAGATCATGGTGCAAAAAGAATTCGGAATTCACCTGAGTTTCATACAAGGCACCTTCAATAACTTAAATTTTAATAATGAAAGAAGGAAGCACCATCCATCCAGACATACGGCAGCCTGACAGAATTACACCTGCAAAATAGATAACAGTCGTAAAGCTATCCACCTTGTGTGGTGCAGAGTTAGGTGGATGTTTGGGACCTGTGATGGACTCCTCGGAAATGGGAGGAAGCTCAGAGGGCAACCGTCAGGACACCGACAGCATCAGGGAGACTCTGAACATCATCCTCGCCTGGTAGCAGACTATAGCCCTCAAACATCCCATGTCCTTCCAATTATCGTCCCATATTCTTAGAGTGGATAGGGTCGGGTACCACTTCTAACCATACACTGTCATCCGACCTGATATGAAGCATATGCAGGTTGAGATACCAATATTAGGTATCGTAATAGAGAAAGTGCTTGTTGATAACACAAGTTAGAAGACATTGGGCTATATGAGTAAAAGATTTGCATCAAATACCAAGACCTAGACAAATAATGAGTATTACTCAACAAGTGGCGCCAGGCCTTCGGCCGGATATGGCTTGCATGAAGGTGGCGATGGAATTCAGATATTGCTGGGTACAAAGACTGGTTTAAAAGATAGATTGAGATGTGGGGGTAATAATATAACATACATAAAGTCCAATATCTTACTCTCATCCTTCTTCTCCTTCATTTAATTCATCCTCAAAAGTCTTCACAACAATGGACTCTTTCATATACTTTGGCCAGATTTTAGGAAGCCTGTTATGGGTAACAATACTAAGTCCTGCCTGTCCTCTGCCTTCATCAGAGTCTATACTACCCAGCTTTGCCAAACAAGTACCAGGGAATATTTTTGTCTGTCAGGCTACCATGGTGCTTTTTTGGCCCTTGAACTCTGATCTCATAATCAGGCATGCAAAAGTGACCTCCTTTAGCTTCATCATGACTCCTCTCTGTTGTTCAGAACAAACTATATTTATGAGGTCCACCTTCTTTATATATTGCCCTAATTGCTTTTATTCATAATGTTTCTCAATAGACTTTACTTTAGAATAGAGATAGAGGAGATAATACCTATTCTATCAAGTATTCTGGTAAGGTGAATGAGTTTCAGTTGGGAGAGCTTGCCCCTCCCAGTTGTCTTTTTTGCTAGCAATTACTCAGAGTATTTCTTTTACCATATTATCCATTCATGCAATTCTTGTTTCCAAAAAGCTAGCTATATTCTTACTGATATCTCCATGAAGGATCCTTCATGTAATAATCAATAAGAGTGCAAGGATACAACTTTCCATATACTTGATACCCACACTTTTCCTTTACACTAGCTTTAACCTAGGATATTTTTAGTCTTATCAAACTTAGCATAACTGTAAGGACCTGGTAAATAATATGCTTGAACAATTGAACTTCGATATTCTAGTGGTAGAAATAATTTTGAATTAGTATATTTGATTTATTTAAAAAGTAGGCGAATATCAACTTACTTTAGTACTTGTTTTTCTTCTAAGACTTGTAAGGAGAATTTTATGAATCCATTGGACGAAAGACCCATGCTGGCCTATCATAAGGTTTCTGTAAACTATAGCAAATATCTGTTGTAAAAACATGAATCTTTAATAATAATACTACTATCTGATCCTGAAATATCAAGTTTTAAACTACTCACATTCAGACTCAAGAGAAGATGTCTCCTTAATCTACTATGTTGGTTTGTTTCTATATTATAAATAGAGCTTCCAAAGTTCCTGAATTTCTTCAGTTATATAAACATAGTTGATTCGGGAGTTATGTCTCACATTTGGATAGTTTAGGAAATTGAATGATAGGAATTTGTAACAGGCACTAGGATGTGTGAACAGTTATACAATAGAGCCTAGGCAGTTGCATGCTATCGCTTGGGTATCTAAGAGAGAACTGCTCAGAGGGAAAGAGAAGTGGAGTAGAATAGAGTAGTTTATAGAGCGAAGGGGAACAAATAGGATAACTGTTCAACCAAGTGTATTCACTGAGTAGGCATCTCTCTGAAGTCTGATGTCTCCTGCTAGCCAGGAGACTACTCTTAAATACCAGAAATCTTGCCTGCAAGAGGTGAGGGTCTCGAAACCCACAGCCACTATCGTTACTGATGAGTGTACAGCTACCAGAATCCTGTAGCCAGGCCGGAGTCCTAGAAAGCCTGTGGCTTTCCCACCCTACTGCCTCTATCCTACAACTGGTATACATGACATGTCCCTCCCCTTGGAACTCGTAGGGCACAATCCTGCAGATCCTCCAAAGTATGCCCTAATCAGAGCACCGGAATCTAGAGATTACTGTAGGGAAATCAAATACAAAATAAATGAAATCAAAGGAAGGTAATCTGACAAATGAAAGGTTACATCAGCAAAAAAACAACTTGGTGTCCTGATGCATCCTGTTTGGCCTATGCAGCGGACGATCCAGGAACTTATATCATAAACTCCAGTTCTGGGTGCGTCCACTCGAGCTTGGCCACGCTGGATGCACCCTTTTTTGCGTCCAGATGCATCGGGCACTACACAGTGTATATCTCCATAGCAACCCTGCCCCTAATGCTCAGCCACTTTTATGGATGCATTGCAAGGGCTAGCGGCTGTGGATAATCTGCTCAGAACCCCTCCTGCTTTCTTCCCCTAATACTCGTTCCATGCTCACTTCTTCGCCAGTCCTTCTCCTAACCCATATCTTGCACCAAACCCCACGACGGCCCTTACACATTCTCCCGTATCCAGTGGACGTCGTCACTTGCTTGCCTTCAATCCCCCTATACCGAGGATTCATTTCTTATGGGTAGTCAATTCTAAAGGCAAGCTAATCTGACTAGGCTTATAATATTTCATCGGACACAGAGGTTGTCTAGGAAGGCGTGTAGGTATAGATTTTGAGTAAAACTTATTATATTGATAAGATCACTTCTACGTTATTTGATGATGGCTAAAGCTCAGGAGGCACTTCGATATTTATATCCTGCGTCAGAGTGTTTGCGGACTACTTCTATCTTCTAGAATTTAATTTCCTTCCAACTGTTTGCGTTCTTCAATCCTAAGTGCAAGAACCATTTGACCCAAAGAATATTGTTACTCCCACAACTTATCGACACTTCAGAGCTCCTTTATTCCCTGATGGTGTGTACTATTTATCAGTCGGAGATGTTGTTCCTCGTTCTGCCACTTAAATTAGGCAGTCTATCATGGCATTTACCAATAGTTTCTTCGAACTCCAAGTGCCCAACTTGGTTGGTGACCTATTTGGATACCACTGGTACTCCTGGTGACTGGCAGAAGGCTTTCAGGATGACTTAAGACTTTCAATGTCCAATACAGTATCATATTACTATGCCTCTCCTTATCAATCTGTTCTGATAGCTCCGTAGACCATGATAGGCATGTTTTTTGGGTCTGGGTGGGTTCTCATGTTTCTCCAGGAGCCCAGTCATTATATTCTCATATTTGAGTGAAGCGTCCTGTAGCTTTCAGAATAGTCCAGCGAAGGCGGTATGGAATGGACCTTAACTCTGCAGACACAGATCCTATACACTTGATTCCAGCTGCATTAAGTCGTCTGAGACTCCCTCTTCATAAATCCTGTGTACAGCACCCGGTCGGAACGACGGTGACGACGTATATGGTGTTACAAGAGGGACGCCAATTTTCAGTTTTTTGGTAAGGGGACACTTTTTGCCCTATGCGCCGCAGATAATGTGCGGGCACAACAAGGAGCCCGGAGGGGTATGAGTAGTATCTCAGCCCAATTTTCGTTTAAATTCAGTGCTGGATTCCCATACCTTATACCCATGTGCCTAACATTAGCTCCCTCCCCTGCGTGGTCATCTTGAATTACCTTTTTCCATAGGTTACCCTCTCTCATTATAATACTCAAAATTACATAAAAACTAAAACCACTAATACATGTCCATTTTTTGATTTTGACTTGGTAGGGTATAAAAACCTAATGCGTTTGCTTAGCTACGATAGGAAAAAGTTTTCCTTGTCATTCAACATCTGCCAGGTTTGGCATATCCGGATTCTCCCTATGATATCCCTCCACCAATTCCTGTGCATGCTGTAAGTGGTGTGGTGGTACGCAAGTATTTTTATCCTTGGAACAACCAGTCCACTTCACAAAATAGTGTAACTCATGCATTTGTCTGTTGTGACCCTGAACCCTTCTGATGTAAAAGATTATTTCACTCTTTATGATTTTCTTGATATCCCATTAGAGATCTCAATGGATTTCCACATGTTCGTGGGGAGACAGCTACGTTCCTGGCCGATTGGATATCCAATAGGATTCCATCAAGTATATGTGCAATATTGGATTTAACCTCCATCTCGGTGATATCCTTAGTTTGTAGGTACATTCAACCCTTTTTTCTAATACTTTAAACGGGCCATACAACTTTGGGCTAACCTTCTTAGAAGGTTACTTAGTGCATATATTTTTTGCATTTAGCATGACCAAGTCTCCGACTGTGATGTCCGGTTGCTGCCTAGCCTTACGGTTGTAATACTTGCTTATATTTTCCCATATTTGTTCCATAGCTTCTCTGGCCAGTTGGTGTAT
Organism: Tuber calosporum; assembly: GCA_003316355.1. Classification (NCBI taxonomy): domain Eukaryota; kingdom Fungi; phylum Ascomycota; class Pezizomycetes; order Pezizales; family Tuberaceae; genus Tuber; species Tuber calosporum. Next base: position 10,089 of record QFET01006196.1, on the reverse strand, counting down.
TGTTTGCATCCAGTGCGTGTATAGCTGGGTACCTGGATTTTGGTATTCGTGTTTCTTCATCCATTCTGTTTATGGATGGAATCTATAGTTTGTGTAGAATTGTTATATGCTATATGCATTTGTTATAGATTTGATGTAGGCATGCTCGGCTAGTGGTAGCAACTAGTACCAGTCTGTTTCATCATGATTGACAAAGTTCCTGAGGTATACTTCCAGCACTTGGTTGGTCCTTTTGGTTTGTTCATCAGTTAGTGGATGGTAGGCATTTGACATCTTTCATTTTATCCCCAAGATTTTGCATAGGGATTCCCAGAATTCTCCCGAGAACTTTGCATCCATGTTGGAAATGATTACAGCTGGAAGTCCATCTAGCTTCCAGACTTTCTTCACGAATACATTCGTGATATCCTTAGCCATAGCATTAGTTTCCAGACCTATAAAGTGAGCCATCTTTGTAAACTGATCTACAGGTACTATAATTTGTATTCTTCCTTGTAATTATGCTAGTTGTGTGATGAAGTCAGTCGAAATGGATAACCAAGCTGCGAATGGAACTTCCATTGGTTGCAGCAGACCCAACTGCGCATGTTGTGGAGATTTATTATGTTGACATTCATCACATGACCATACGTAGTCATTGATCCATGGTGTCAGGCCTTTCCAGTTAAGGTCCCTAATAACTATTTCCAAACTCTCTTCCTGTCCAAAGTGTCCCATTACTATAGAGTCGTGGGAACATTTGGCTATGCTTGTCTGCAGCTGTTCATTTTCTCGAATGTATAGGCGATTCTTATAGTAGATCAAACCTTCTGTTACTGCTCAGTCACTTAGTAGTAGTTTGCCCTCGTTTGTAAAAGTTTCCAATTCCTGCATTTGTTCCTGCCAGTTTTGATCGTTCTGGCCTACCTGTTCAATCGTTCTTAATAATGTCTGGTCATATTTCCTAATATTGACCTTAGACATTATTACATTAGACATTAGGAGTATCCCTTTGTTTTGTCTCGCTTGATAGTCCATTTCATCGATAAACTCATTTACAGAGTGGTTCGGATGTAAGTAGGCGACCACTGCCTGGGTCTGTATTGGAGTGGATCGTCTTGGTCATACATTTGTACTTTAATCCACCTTTGGCTCTTTCAGTGTCTGACAGTCCATCAACATCCATGGCCTCAACTATATGTATGTTCTCAATAATCGCTTGAGCCATTCAGTCCCCTTTGAGGTCCTGGCAATCTTGAATTCCATGGTTTATTATGATAATCTTGACTTTACGGGTATAATCAGCGAAGAAATACTCCACTACCAATGTTGATCCCGTATTTGGCTATCATTCTACTTCGCTGTGCTAAAGGGCGCATTTGTTCCCACTGGTAATGTAACGACAATACCTGTCTCTAGCAACTGTTGTCCTTTAGTTGGGATTATGTAATCCTATAGTGCATCCAGGTCAGGTCCGGCTGCCAGTTGGGACCCTTTCGTAGGCATTCGTGCCTTTGTGGATAGCAACTTTATCCGCAAGGAACCTGTGATTTCTGTGCCAATTAAATTTTCTTACCTGTCTAGTTGGTTGAACTGCACCGGAGTGATTTGGAAGTTTGAAGTCTTGAGTATTGACGGTTCACTATGTCCAGCTCCTTCCTCTAGACGGTACTCGGGCCATTGTCCAAATGCATCAGGCATTCTGCCCCGCTTTCCTGGTCGATAGACAATTTTGAAATTTTAAATAGCAAGTTGTGGAGCCCAACTTATTTGTCCTGGATTCCATACCTTGGTAGTAAGGAAATTCTGTAAATTCTGATGATCAGTATAAACAGTTACTGGTTACTTTGTTCCCACTAGATACTGTTTCCATTCTTTGAATGCTTCCAGAATTGGTAATAGTTCCTTATTATGGATCTCATGAATTCGCTCTACTGGGTACAGTTTTTGTGAGTGCAAAGCCACCAGATGTAGCTTTTTGTCCTTAAACTGTGTGAGGACGCATTCTAGAGCAAAATCGCTAGCATCGGATTCCACTATAGTGTCACTGTCAGGGTAGAAATGACAGAGTATGGGGGCTGAGATGAATCTTTTTTTAAGGCCCACAAATGTCCCATCAGGTTCCGGCCTCCAGATAAACTTTCTGGTATTGACCTTCAACGTTTCGGTAATTAGTTTGCAGATTTTGGAGAAATCCTTAATAAAACTTCTGTGAAAATTAGCAAAACCAAGGAATATTTGGACCTCTTTCACGGACCTTGGTACCTTCCAATTCTTAATGCTCTCAACCTTTCTTTCACTCATATTGACTCCATCAATTGCCAAACATAACCCAAAAACGCAACTGTTTTTATGTCAAACACGGACTTGGTGGTTGATACCGCAAGATCATATTCTTCGTAGCGGTTGAAGACCTTTTTGACTAAGTCTAGTTGTTCCATTTCCTTTTTGGAGTAGATCAGGGTGTTGTCAAGGTATACCACCACCCTATGGCCCAGAGATTCAGGCAGAATTTACTTCATCATAGAGTGAAACGTGGCCAGTGCATTCACCAGCCTGAATGGGATTACTTTGTATTCAAATTGCTGTTTCGGGTCCAGAATGCTGTTTTCAAAACATCTCCTTCCTTATTCTAAGGAGGTGATTGCCATATTTGTAGACGAGTATAGGGAATATTTAGGCCTCGGCCTCTCAGTCTTAGAGTTCCCTCATGAGTGCTGACAGGTATTTGTTCGCTAACGTAATTGGTGGTATTATTGGTCAACATCTAGTTATGTGTCACCTGGCTCTATTATATATTGTGAATCTAAAAGTGAATAAATCCACAATGCCCAACTGGTTCCTACGTAAGACATTAATAGAATGTTTGTGTGAGATAAGTATTCATTATATGAAATAATTTTAAAAATATATACCTTTTGTCATTGCTATTGAAGTAATTGTCAATTTTTACAAATATGACTATATTCAACTACAATGGCCCATGAGCTGCCTTAATTCCATTGTTGTTCACATATATACAATGGGTAGAGTATTCTCAATGGTTTCACAAGTTGTTGCCAGAAAATGTAAGACATATAAAGTAAGCTACTGAATTTAATATCACTACTTTTGACAAATATTTTTCCCAAGCGATCTCATTGCCTCTTTTTATTACAACTTGACAAAAAAACCTCTGATTATACCAAAGAATTCCTAACATGAAAGCCAATCAAGAGGACAGGATAGCAAGGACTTGTGTAGCTCTCCGAACTACTCCAGGATTCTCAATTCGCAAAGCAAGTCAACAGTTTGGGATTTCCAACACAACACGAAACAAGAGGTATCTTAGATGCACGTAGCCAGCAATCCAATGCTATTCCCATCAGCAACTACTCTGTAATGAACAGGAGAAGGCCTTGGTCAAGTGAGTTGTAAAGTGGGATGATTATAGGTTGCCTCCACATTGCTCTCATGTTTATCAAATAGTCTATGCTATTTTGAAAGATCAAGGCAAAGTAGAGAAGGTAGGGGAGAACTGGATACAACGGTTTTTTAATTCGGCATCCATAAATTCAATCCAAGGTTGGGAACGTACTAGACAAGCTGAGGGCACTTACTACAGACCTTTCATCCTTTGAATCCCCCCTCAATCGGTTTTACAATACTTGCTACAAGTTTCATGTTCAAGGTGAGAATATTTGGAATGTGCATGAAAGGGATTTGCCCTTGGGCTCTCTGGTAATGGGCAGGTCATTTGCAGAATATTAAGGAGGAATCCAAACATTATTCAGGATAGTGACCGCAATTGGGTCACTGATATTAAAGCTATTTCAGGATCTGCAATAGTTTTACCTCCTCTTATTATCTATCCTGCAAGGACACAGGTTATGGGTCATGATAGTAATATCGACTTTCAGGAGAAGCAGGATGCCTTCTTTACTTATTCGCCTACTGGACACACCAATTATCAGATCACCAATAAGTGGTTGGTACAAATATTTGAGCTGAAAACACGACCCACAAATGGCATCAAACAGCACTGAATCCTTATCCTTGATGGCCACAATTCCCATTGTGAAAACTCTCAGTTTATTGAATTTGCGATCGTGCACAATATTCACCTCCTCTGCCTTCCTCCACACTCGATCTAAGTGCTTCAACCAATTGAGGTTAGTTTGTTTACTCCTCTCAATACATACTACAAACAAGAGGTTGAAGCAAAGATGCTAGCCCATGGACCATAGTCATACAAACAGAAGGGTGACTTCTATCCCATGTTCCATAGAGTAAGACGCAAGACCATTACCAGGAAGACCATTCTATCAGCATAGGGTGCAACTGGTCTGATATCATTCAACCGACATTGAATCCTCTGTGATCCCACTCTTTAATCAAAAGCCTCATCCACACTATCGCTTATACTACAGCGACCAGGTCTTCACCTACATGCTCCTAGGAGTGACTGATCTACAATGCTAAACCAGTTGGTAAAGCTGGTATATAAGGTTCCAGAAATAGAACCAACAGTTGAGATCCGAAAGTATTTTACTAAGCTTGTTTCCCTACATCAAGAGATAGAGGCAGAATTGTGCATTACAAAGAACTCCTCCTGTAACTGCAAGCTACAGGGAGGAGCATCAAGCCTGACTGCCGCATATTAAAGGGTGGTCTTATACTAGCATCCAAGCAACTTGCACATCTGAACATAAAGCGAGAAGTCCCTGACGAGAAGAAGAAGACTGCATGCCTTAAAAGATATGCAGCCAAGCTTGTCAAGTTGAATGAGAGGCAACAGGAGAAGTATAAGTCCAGGCAAGTAGGCATTAGTAATGCTGATGATGAGTTGAAGGAGACAGAAGGTTCTGGTGATGATGGAAATGAAGATAGTGATGATGATATAGTTGTTCAAAATGTAGGTCAAATTTACCCTACTTAAAGTTTTATAGCTCACATTTCCTAGCACGAAAATCAATAAAATAATACCCTGAGGACCACTACTAGATGTCTCTGTCGCTTTATATGCCATCAAATCAACTATAACACAGTTCATAAAGAATATATTTCTGATTAAAAGTAACTGTTTAGTATCATACACATTGTATCCTTTGTCTTTCATAATAGTACTTTCTCAAAATAAATGCACATAGACTTGTTCTAAATATAGCTGTAAAACTGTGATTACAATTTGAAAGCCCAGAGTGTTTCTGGTTGAGTGGTTGACATTACTGGAGTTGTTTCCTAATAAATATATCTGACCCATAACTAGGTATTGACCCATAACACCCATGATTACGTTAGGAGTCAAGTCTTTAGATTGTAAAATATTGCATTGGAAATGGATTTGGTCATACCTCTGAAACTTTATCATCCTTATCTAGATTCATGACTGTATTTTCCTGTGTGCTATCAGAGGTTTCCTCCTCACCACTAGATGCTTCAGTCCCCTTCATCTTCTTTCCTCTTTGCCCTTTCAGAATGTGGTTGAAAAAGAGTTCTTTTCACGAACAAGCTTTTCTTCAATTTTCTGGCCTTTACCACCCCCTCTTTCTTCCGGTCTTATGCATGTCACTTATAGTAGAATTATGCAAGATTCTTTAGAGGAAGAAGTAAGCTACCAGGAAGCTGCCTCATATCAGCCTTTGCTTGCTTGAGTGACTGCAGAGCATCTTGTACCTCAACTTCAGCAATTGTTATGGCTGCCTCACCCTTTCTTACTTCTACAATACTTTGACTGAGAAGCTCTTTCAAGAGCTTATTGTCTTCTGTTTCCATGATAGTTTTACCTATTATCACAATACAATCAATTTCTGTGGCACTATCAAGGGCACACAAAGAGGGGCGAAGTCTGGGGTGCATTCCCGAAAGCAATGTCTTGAGTGTGATCTTGGCTTGAACAGGATCCTAGAGAATTCGATCACAGTTGAAGGGAATCAGGCCACTGGCTCACCACGTGGATTGTATAGTTTCCCGAATAAAGGTCCAGAGTCTGGCAGTTTTGAGAAGTGGAAATACATCGCCCTTCATAATTGTTGCATAAGGTCCCATTTGGAGAAGACGATCATGCAGCTGTTGCTTATAATAAGTTGTTAAAGGGACAAACATACCAACATCAAGAGGCTGCAAGATGTGGGTCGAGTGAGTAGGAAAACTGAGGAGATAGATATTATGTTCTATCAAATATTTAATAAACTCTAAGTTCTCTACATGTACGGAATATCCATATAATACAAGGATTTGGTGTTGTGCAATTCCATTACTTGGACGGGTTTTAGGCTCAAATACTTCTTGAAACTATTGAGAGGTTATGGCGGTATTGGAGTATCCTTTAGGAGATGTAGCAAGGAATGTCTCCTCCTTTTACTCAATCTTAATATTGGTATGATAGTCCATTTAGTAGGTTGTAGCTTTCATGAATATCAATGGTAGCAGTACATTTACACTGTCAGATATCTCCTCAACAACCATAATGCATTCTCTGGTGCCGTCCTGAATAATGCTTGGATTATAGTGTGATGGCCATCAGACTATTATCCCAGCTCCTCCCAGGCCAATTGTAAAACCTTTCGCATCTGTATTCCAGATGTATTCCTCATTGACCTAGAAATTGCATCGTATATTGTCGAAATGATCCAAGTAGATCTTGAAGGAATCCAAGTCCGTTGCCAGATCATGTTCTTGCTCAAAACATTTCCCAACCTTGGAATCCAAATCAGGATGTCGGCCAAGAAAGTGATTTAATCAATGCCCACCAACTTGGTCACTACTATTGCGCAAGCCGAGTAAACCTTCATCCATCTGGTAGACATGTTTGTAGCATGTCGGAAATCTTTAGTCATCCCATTTCTTTAGCCAAGCGCTAATTACCTACTCTTCAAGGGGTGAAAGTAGATGCAGTAACTGTGTGTACTTTTAGCGGGAGTTGTCTTTTGCGTGATTGAATTATGAAGTGTGGTTTGGGGAATTCCATAGGTGATAGATAATTTGTGGACTAAGAGGCTAGGAGCAACTGCATGGGCCTCTAAGGCTTGTCTGCGAAAATCTTTATTATCGCACTTATTCGAAGGCATTGTGGGTGAGTTGGTTGAAGGTTTGGGTGGTCTAAAAGTCATGCTGATAGTCGTTGCTTGATAGGTTAATGATTAAATACATGCGGGTTTTAGATGCACTATCTTAAATTGAATTGCCTGTCATTTATGTCCTTGAAGTTTTTACCAAATCTTTATATCCTATTTATATATCTGTTCTAAATATCCTACAGGTAAAAAACTTTAAAATTGATCAATTATTAAACTTGTTATATTATTTATCTTTACTGTAACAACTGCTTGTCGCAATAAAAATATTAGATATTCTTTCATCAAAAATTAATGAAATTGAATTTTTCTTTTTTTTATAGGATTAGGGTAGATATTAGTATCTATCATATCCTACAATATTATGTCTAATAAATTAAAAATGAGGAGAGGAATCATATTTCAATCAATATTTTTAAATTTTCAAAAGTGTCCCATAACAAGGGAGGGTCTGTTAGGCACATAACTCCCATGAGGGCTCAGAAGAGCAGCTTGAGAGCTCTGGGCCTGAAACTCCGCAGACTAATACCCCCCTCCTGCCCCGACGTTGGCCCCGGACGACAGCACTGGCGCCTTGTGCAGTTGCTCGCAATCATAGAAAGAAGAAATATTGGAACCTTTCTCGTAACCCCGTATACGTCGTCGCCGTCCGTCCGACCGGATCCTGTCCGCAGGGTATATAAGAGGGCATCTCTGGCTACGTCTGGGAAAAGGAACCAAGCGATTTCGTCAAGAACTCGCGAAGTTATCTCCCACTGAAGTCAAGAGACCAAAACAACGTCCGGAAGCCTAGGAGGGAGTGGTATTCGGGCTATTCCGTAGAGAATAGTACTGAACCCCTAATGAATGCCTATCATAGGCAAGCAAGCCTATCGGAACATGTCGATAAGGAGAGGCAGTCCAGCACGAACTGGTATTGGACCGATCGTCAAAGACTAGACATCCTGAAAGCCAGCGGCAAGACCGGGTGAACCGGAACGAAGCCGTATTGGTCGATAACCAAGTTGGCCCCTAGGTGTTCTAAGAAACTATTGGCAAGTTCCAAACTGGACGGCCATAGTTTGAACAGCAGGACGACGGCTGTTATCTCTTACCGGGAAGGGGTGAACACCCTCGGAGAAAGAAGAGCTCTGATCACGCCATTAGCTGTGCGGGGGACAAAACTTTCAGGGTCAAAAGGGGTTCGCTGCTGGATTTTGTTGTGAAAATGGTTAGTAGATACTTGGTTGTATGAAGAACGGATGTAGTCCGCGAACACTCAGACGCGGGATATAAATATCGAAGTGCCTCCCGAGCTTTAGCCATCATCAAGCAACGGAGAAGAGATCTTATCAATATCATACTTTCTACCTTGAAATCTTGAGCCTTCCTAGACAATCTCCGTCTACGATTTAATTTCTTGAGCCTAGCCTGATTCGCTTAACCTCAGAATCGGCTACCCTTAACAGTAAATTGATATTTCTCCTTGTTAGCAAGGCTCACTACATGACATTTGGACATCGCCAAGTCATACCTCTGGAATCACACTAGCTCATAGCTGATTCCACCCTCCTCGACGAGCTTCTGCTCGAACCTCGCCCCTCAAATTACACCTCCCCTTTTGAAGAATTACTTGAAAACTCCCTTCCGGAGATTCAATTCTATATACTAGAAGAACCATCCTGGTTCACTGATCCTCTACTCGTCCCTACCGAAAAAGATTTCCAAAAAATCTACGAACATTTTTACGGACCCACCTTCCTGTGGAAACCGTTGGTTGACTACGATACCGAAGAAGAAGGAACCTCCAGTTCCTTCAGTATCATCAATTCCTCGTTCACTCCCTCAGCTTGGGGATTGGGAAGACATCCCAACTCTCACTAGAAACAATGTCCTCACGACAATTAACCGTCGCTACGGAGAAGGCAATGTCCGATATCGAAGAAGCTTCATTGATAGGGAGCGATCACGCACCTAGTCGCTCCAGGTCACCATTGGCACTCCACCACCTTTCACAGCCAAGTGGAGTCAGAAAATCGGCCCCAGGAACTCGATCAAGCACTCCCCGTCCCCCCGAAGCTAGAAATCCAGCTATGGAAAGATTAGCAGAACGCATAGGCCAGGCAATGAGCTACTTCGACCGTACCCTCCAGGAATCAGTTGATATGCAACATCTGGCCTACCGTGAACTGTCTGGCCAAGCTCAGGATCAGGCGAATCAACTCCAGCACCATGCCCAGCGGATAACACGTGGGGAACAAATCATTGGCGAAGAGTTGAAACAAGTCAATTCGGGACTGGAAATGTTAGCAACTGAAACAGCCGCACTTCAAGATGCAACCACCAAACGGTTGGAAGCAAAGCTCCGAGTACAGGAAGAACGGGCTGCGCACCATGAAGCGGTAAGTACCCAACTTCATGCTAACATTGGGGCAACAGGACAAGAGTCGCTGGATCTAGACCGCCAGCTAGAACAGGCCTTGGCTAGGCAAAAAGCCGAACTCCTACAAAGACAAGTAGCTGAACAAGAAGACTATGAGCGGACCAGACAGGAGTTAAGAGAGCTTCACCAGCGCCTCGAACAAGAGCGTCCTGAAAGGGAAGCATATGTGGTCCAACAGAATGCCGCATCCGAACAACTAAATCGAGTGTTGACACGGATGAATGAAACTTTGGTGCAACTACAGGTTGCGAGGAACCCACCAAGTGTCTGGGAAACAGTGGCACCACAGCCGGTGGAAAATCTGGGTTTGGAGAAACGGACAACGGCTGATGGAAGGGAAGAGTTCCGGTTTATTCCCCGTAGAGACAAAGGAAAGGGAGTAGATCGCGGAGATGGAAACAACGGTGGGGGGAGAGCACCACCACCACCTCCTCCAGCGAATGCACCCAATCCAGGAGACGATGACCCAGGCTCGGAAGACGAAGGTGGTCCCTCTAAACGAGGGGGTGAGCCATCACGAAGACCCTTACCGGGTCGAAAAGTTGAATCCGAAGCGGACGCATGGGTCGACCGCCTGGGGCAAGCTTTGTCAAGGACCAACCGCCGGCAAGCGGATCCACCTTTCAAGTTTGA
>QFET01006193.1:0-10965 GCA_003316355.1 Tuber calosporum | reverse complement strand
GGGGGGAGAAGAGTGGAAGGTGGATATGGTATGGTACTTGTACATAGGTGGATGGTAATGGTAACGGGATCGATGAATGTATTTAGATGGTGCACTATCGCAATGTGCTTGCTTGCAGGGGAGGGGTGATCGGAGGGGATAAGTTATTGTGCGATTTTGTGGCTGCCATAGTACCGTATTTTATTATACGGCAGTGTGAGCATCTGTGGATCGAACCTTTACAACTGCTCTGTTTGAGCACTGCGCGGTACATAGTAGAGTACTAGGATTCTCCTCATATCCTCCCCCAGTGACTTCAGCAAGTCCTCCAACCGTTGTATAAGGGTGGTGCACGTATTGTGTAGGCCTCGAATTTATAATATGGGGTGTATAAGGGGGGCGGGTGCAATTTCCGTGCGCAACAGCTGGGTTCAGTTATGACGTGGGGGGCCGGTAATATCGGCCATCACACGCTCGCTCTCTTTGTATGATATCTCGATATCCGCACGAGTAGCACAAGCAATATATCTCCACTCCCAGGAAGTTTACCAAGTCAATCCCAACACTCCTCTTCCATAATAATATTATTATGGTAAAGTTAGTAGATTACTTATCTACTGGACAACCCCCCCCCCCTTTTCGGGTCCATTCGCCAATCTTAAACCCCATTTTCCTCCTCCCCTTGACCACAAAACATCACTTGGCATACGGTCAGACGTCAGCCAAATGGCTAGTCCCGCTACCGTACCGTACCCTATTCATCTGTCACGAGGGAGTTTATCCGTTCGCTTAAGCTTAAACGAGGGGGTTTTTCTTCGGAATAATTGTCAACTGCAAGTACTCGTACGGTACTCGAGTACCGTACTATACGAACTTGCAGCACGACAACCGACACAAATGTCAAAGCGGCCCCCCGTAGCAGACTCTATCAGCACGGGTGCGATAATAGGGGTCTGGCACTCTGCTCTGCTCGGTGCTCTTCCATTTTCGACGTTGGAATCATCCTGCCCCAACAATTCCTCTTCCAAATCCAAAACTTTCATCGAAATGCGGGAGGGGGAAGTTGACAAGTTGTGTGGGGAAGGGACTGAAGCGAGGATCAGTGGCTGAAACGCTCAGGTTTGAACTCCAACGCCACTGCCAGCAAACGTCGTGTCATGCATATGATACTGCACCGTGCCCTCTTTTTTGCCAACAAAACATTCCTGCACCTCTAGCGAAGTTAGGCGGTCAATTTTGACCCAGGTTGGAAAACCAGCTCAATCCCCGCAAAAAGTCTTCTCGCTCTGCGATCCGAATTCTCGACTCGAGCTGTTTGCACCATACTATACTGTTTCGCTCATCACCACACCTAGACCTAGTCCTGGGCCACTACCCGTGTCCAGCCCTCGTCCTATTTACCCACGACTACCCTACTCGAACGATTACTGTATGATACATCCCAAAAGGTTCACCAACTACCCTTAGAGAACACCCATCCTCCATGATCCGGCACCCAGCAGCTACCACCTCTGTACCGCAATCGTCTCCCCCCTCTTCTCTATATCCAGCCCTCAGCATGTCCCACCTAGAGCCACGCGACGGCTCACCAAATACATCCCCCCGCTCCTCGCTAACCCCCCGACGCCCCTCAACCCCGCGCGCTACACCCCCGCGTCGCCGTCGAGTAATTTCCGCTAGCGCTACCCGGCGCAGAACAATCATCACCAGGCAAGAAGTCCTAGTGCCATCCGGGCCACCTGCCATCCTCACCCCCGCTCCCGCTCCCGAGCCGCCAGCCTTCAGCCCCCCGGCACCGCCTCGCTTTGAACTCGGCGACTTCGGGGATGCGCCTCAGAATATCTTCCGCACTGCTGGGTCGTTGCTGGGATTCCTTTCCGAGGTGATGTTTGCGGGGTTGGGATTGTTGAAGAGACCGCTCATATATCTCTTTTATATATACCTCTTCATAGTGATACTATGCTACGCCTTTCAATTTGCGGCACACAGTTTGTACCAGTTACTGTCACCTATATGTGCGATGCCGGGGGCGTCGCTTCTGAACATACCCATATGCGACTTTGCCAGCACCGGCACTGGTAGTGGCAGCGACGGGAACCATATCCCACAAACCGACTTTCCGAAACTAATAAACCTGCAAGCCAGCTTCGAAGACATTCTCGAGAATAGCGTGGGGGGCAGTAGTATGGCTCTGGACCTCAAGAACTCCGAAGTCGCTGTGCGGGACCTGAGCATGCTGGTGCGTGTGAGCAAGCTCGTAAATAGGGACGAGCTATCAGAAAGGCTGGATGACTTCGTCCACACCGCCAAGCAGGCATCCCGCAGCCTCACCCGCTTTGGCTCTAGGGTGAACGGAGTCGTGGACAGCCTCCTATCAATGGATGAATTCGCCATTCGGTCATTAGAAAATGCCCAGCTATCCTCCACAACAACCGACCCCCCCTCCATCGCTAGCGCAGTATCAAGGGCTGTCTTAGCGCCATTCCACCTCATAGTCCCGCGCAACGCGCAAAAGACAGAATCCTCGATCCTAAAAACCTTCCTTCAAGCCTCTGCCACAATGGATACCTCAATCCAACGCCTAATCCTCGAGGCGGAACTGGTCCTGCGCGAGCTGGACGACCTGGAGAACCGCCTCTCGACAATCCAAGACATGGTTTTGCGCGAGGACTCAGTCATCCAGGAGAAACACGAGGAAGTCCTCGCCGAGCTGTGGTCATTCCTCGGCGGCAACCGCCGCAAACTCGCAAACTTTGCCTCCCACCGGAGTCTACTTGCCAACATCGCCACATACAGGAGTAGAGCGCTGGCGCACGTGTCTGCATCGCTGATACGGCTGCAGCAGATGCAATCGGATTTAGAGGACCTTAGGGATAGAGTTTCACAGCCGGTTATGCTCCGCGATGCGCAGGGCGAGGGGGAGGTTGTTGGGGAGATTCCGCTGGAGGTGCATGTTGAGAGTATCCGAAAAGGGATTGAGAGGTTGAATCGCGGGAGGGAGAGGATTAAGGGTGGGGAGAATGAGTATGTTAATTCTACCTTCCCCCCCCCCCCNNNCCCCTTTTTTTTTTTTGATGTCGTGGCTAACGCCTGAGTTGTAGTTATGTTAGGAAGATACTTAGCCAGCACGATGAGGCAATTAAAGTGCTAGATGCTGGACGATAAGCGTGGGGCTGAGGTGGGGTGTAATGATAAGTCTAGGTTATGGGATGCATGGCGTATGGTTGGCACGATAGACGTCAGGCTTTTGGAGTTGTGGTGGCTCATTTCACGGTTTATAAAAGTTACTTGTACCAAGGGTTCTGGGAAATCCATGGAACAACCCGCGAGTGAATGGATGGATCATACCGGCAGCGGCGTTTGTGCTCACAATAATATTATTATATCCCCCCACGATTTGCAAAGTAAAACCTACCGTATTATACTCAACAAGCAAGTTGACCACCCGAACAAACCACCGGTAGTCTATGTGAATATAGCACACCCGAAATACCAGCACCATAACCAAATAAACACCCACCCCACAACCAACCACAAAGCCACAACCAATAAAAATAAAGTCCCACAATTTTTTCATCACCACAAGTATCGTACATACCGGTACTATCATAACCCGCATAATAAAACCAACCCACACCCCACAACAAGCAAACAAACCAAAGGAGTGAGGGGATTATATTATCATAGAAGTCTCATATATATATATAAAAAAAGGTTTTTATTTGAAAAAGAGAAATGTACCGTACTGTACTGTAAATACGGTGACTCTCTCACCTGGCGCTGTATACCGGTGCCATACTTGGAAGTGTCGTAGGTAAAATTGGTGGTTGTGGTATATAGTACTTGTATGATGGTAGTGGAAAATTAGTGGTTTCGAATGGTTGATCGTCGGGAGGGGGGGTGCTTTCTTGTTCTATACTGGTACTGGTACTGCTGTCGAGTTCGTTAAAGGCTCTGATTGATCCTTGATGGTGTTGTTGTTTGCTTTGGCGTTTTGTGCTGCTGGTGTTATTTGCGGTACGGTATTGTAGTGTGCTGTGCCTGGATTTGAGGGTAAGTGATCGGGGAAAAAAGGTGGTTGGCGGAACCAGCGATTTTCCCATCACTTTTTTTCACCCCCCCTTGTTCACCGTGCTATGGTATGGCTGATCGCAGATAGAACCTATGCGGGACTCAAACAGTTTGATTCTGTATGATAGGAGGACCTCCTAGAACTTATGCTGCCTCTCGGGTCTGATATTTTTTCCTTTTCTTTTTTTTTTTTGCAAGATCGTATTTTGGTTGCCTTTCTTTCTGGCCATCTCTGCAAGATGGGGTATATCATACAGTATTCCGTACATGACGCTTTTTGACTGCTGGCTGGTGTTTATCTTGGAGATGCGGGCATCACGCTATGGCTGAGAGTCCATACTATACGGTGTTCAGGATCCACAGGCACTGTTCCCAGCTAGGGACAGCTTTTCCTTTTTGATTCTCATCCTCTTTTTTCACATCTCTTCCCTCTGCTACCCTGCGAATCGCAGACCTCGCCTCTAGCTGATACTATTGTATGATCTAGGGTTGGGTTATGCTAGCTTGTGCCAAATCAATAGGACCAGTTCACCCTATATATCATAGCTTTATCTAGGAAAGCTAGGTCTTCAATCTCCCAGTTCCTGTAGAGAAAGATCTTTCCCAACTCTGGTTTTCATAGTCCATCACTCGCTAAAACCCACCGGATTTTCTCCACGCACCAAAAGTATAAAGGAAAAGACCAAACAGAGGGACGAAAAAGAGGCAACAGACTATAGGAAAAGCCCCCGGGGAGATATGTTATCTATGTAAATAATACGCCATGTATGCAAGCGGATGAGTGAGCAAGGTATACCAATCGATCAGCTGGTCAGCCATCTGCTCCTGCTCCTGTGAAAACATCGAGCAGTGGAAAAAGAGAGGAGAGTAAAGTGGAGATGAGGAAGTCTAGATGCGAGATATGTAGATAAGAAATTCGTCGAAACGGAGAGAGGTAGGGGGAAAGGGGGTTAAACATGAATTACGAAAAATGAAATCGGGGGGTGAAGGTATATTTTTGGACGCCATGAAAAAAAAAACCATGCCGAGGCTCCAAAGGTTGAGCTATCTATCCTAGGGTAGGAGAAAAGAGAAAATAAAATAAAAGAAATAGCTGCCCCCGTCGAGGAGCTAATTGGTCAGAGCCCGGCGGGGAAAAAAAAAGGGGGGGGGGAAGATAATTAGAAATGCGAAGGAAAAAAAATTATCAGATAATGGTGAGGATGGGAGGTTGGGAAGAAGAAAAAATTAATTGAAAATTGAGCAATCAAGTAAATAAATTTTTCAGAAGGCAATTGAACAAAAAGTGCTGAAGAGAAATCAAACAAACAGGAACCTCCAAACGAAGGAGGATGGTAAACATCTCTGAACAAGGTGAACGGTAGCTCCTTGCCTCCGCTTTCATATGCTTTAAGGGGATTTCTTCCCTCCCCACCTTTTTTCTCCTTTTCCTTATTTTTTGTCTTCTGTTGGATGTTTTTGACTCTCCCACTGAAATTTCTAATTATTAGACATTTAGGCCTTATCGGCCTTTTGAAGTCTAGCTAGCACTGTTGAGCACCATGAATACCCTATTCCCACGGTTGACCTATCGGGGGCCTGAGGCGGAATGACGGTTGGTATTTGTGGCGCTGTCCTGAGTGGCTCCCTCCCCCCTTTCTGCAGCTGCTCCCGCTTCCACGGCATCTTCCATTTCATCTTCATCTTCATCTTCATCTTCGTCATCGTCGTCATCATAATCGTGATCCTCTAGCTCGTCGTAAGCAGAAAGTTCTCTCCCCCAAGATGAACCGGCTTCAGCCTCCCAATCCTCCAATTCCCACCTAGTCCCATGCCAGGTAACGACGCTATTGATCTCGTGTTCACTCAGGCCTAACTTGTCAAATGCCTTGAAGAGTTTATTATGACCCTTGTATCTGCTGAGCCTCATACGAACATTGCGGTCGGCGTAATCCCAACCGGGATAAAGTTCCTCGAGCTCTTCGGGGGTGTGGCAGTTATACCACTCTGCAATTTCAGCGCGGATCTCGGGATCGAGGACTTCGTTGACAAATTGGTCGAAGGTAGTAGGGTCCTTAGGCCCTGGTGTTGGGAAGAGGAATTTATAAATAATTTGAGGTATCGGTTGCTTCTTCATTGTGACGTATTATACTATCGGGCTATTAATGGTTTGTTTTCTTGTGTGTCCGGGTTACAGGAGGAATCTAGGAGAAGAATGACCCCGTGCAGAGAGGGAAGAAGCTTTGGCTTGATCTATCTTCCCCTTTATCTTATGTTTTGTAGGAGCTAATAGAGTGATGTGTTAATGTGTTAATGTTATCCAATTTCTGGGGTGGGAAACAAACATAGTGTCTGTGATTTCTGGGGAAATTTGCCAGAACCGTAATACCAGTGTGACCCGAATCCTAAACTCAGAGAATATAGAATACACTAGGATTAGGGAGAACTCTTGGACGGCAAAGCTGGGTTGAAATGGAGTGTTGTGCTGTGTTCTGGAGGACGAATCGACTCAAGCGGGGGGGTGGACGAGGCAAAATGACAGGTGGTTCGGTTTCTAACGAAGAGTGAGGTGAAGGGAGGTGTGGCCGGAGAGAAGACGAAGGTTTGTGAAGAAACCAAAGATTAGGTGAAATGGTGGGCGAATTGACCTGGAAGGGAAAGGTGGAGTGGAGATGTCGAGGAGGGGATAATGAAGGAAAAGAAGAAACAGATCTGTTAGGTCGGTTTGGGCGTGCACGAGGGTTCGGCAAGTTCCATCACCCCACCCCCCCTCCATGCCAAGCCGGGAGCTTTCCCAAATGCTCAATTGGAACGATGACCATGCATCATGTCATTGGTGATGCCCTCTTCTTGGGAAGGGTGGCTCCAAATGTTCAAACCAGTAATAGGAATGTTTAGCAGCGATCAACAGGTTCTCTCTGGATACCTTTTTCATCTATAAACAAAATCTAGCGAAATCTGAAATCCGCTGAAAACAATTTGGGCTAAAGCGACCTCGCCAGACCCGGGAGCCACAGAGCGCGCTGGGGGAACGGGTCAACCAAAGAGGTTACAAACATTGCCCTATGTAGTCGATTGATCTCACTTCCCCGGGAAATTACTTATGATACGGTATTGACGGATACCTGTAGACTCATACTCCACGCACTACGGCTATTAAGCTTCTTATTACGGTGCTGGCAGAATGCCATATTTGGGTGCAAGTGAATCATGGAGCTGAGTGACTATGATATCAGGCGAGAATCACTCATTGTAAAGGAGGCGCATTCTAATCAGCGAGATAGTTAGTATTAGCTAGACGTCCCAAAACTCGTCTTAACAGACGCCGAACCGCCCCGAAAAGTCCCAGAGCAACCCAAGGGCATACCTTAACCTGCTAGCGTATCAAAATGGGCAACACCTACGGGCTCTGTGCTCCAATACCTAGCTGCATTGGTTTTCTAGCAAGGCAAACTCATAGTAGTACCAGCACTGTATCAGTACAGTTATCATACTTCAAATCCCGAAGCGCAGAAAACCCAGCCTATGGTACGATATCATGATCAAGGGAAACTAGTTGATCCAGAGGATCCAAACCATTCATTGGTTGCTCTGCCCTTAAGCCAAGCCCTTGCCTTGCACAAACCTAAGCCAGATGCGGCTTATCCAGCGATAGTCTTGGCTGCAGTGTTAGCGAGGATATTCGAGTGCTCGAGTACAAGGTTTAGAGCGCCAATCTGAAGCCTTACTTTAACCTCATCTCGGTACCCAGCTCAAAAAGCCTCGACAATTTCAGTAGCAAGTCCGCAATGGTCAGTATTTTCAGATAAGAGCGCTTTTGACGAGATATGCTTACAAAAGATGCCGTAGTCCACTTTCAAAGGCATCGTTAGGGGTTCATCCTCCTATTTACTCTTTGACGATCAAGCTAATAGTCCTTTCTTACAGAGTTTCCGGATATAAGAAGTACGATATGCCCACTGCCACTATCTTCCATTTTGGAACTAATCACAATATCCTTAGTTGATTATTTTCGTCCGAGTAATGACCCGGGGGCGCGCCCACCTCTAGCTTGCTTTCTGACACATATCCATAGGTTTGTGGATTAAAGCATGGTAAAATTATAGAAGTACTCTAACGGCTCTTCTAAATGTTAGCGATCATCTGCAAGGCTTGGAGGGGTTCTATGGAGGTCCTTTCATCCATTGCTCAGCGGCTACGAAGGAGGTAAGGCCGGGAGTGCGGTTAACCGTCAAATACTCGCATGCTTATGCGCTAGCTGTAGCTATTAATAAAACTGGAAAGACGATTACATCGTTTTAACCTTGCAAAAGGCCTTCTTGAAGCACGACAATGTCGTTATGCAGAGAAAGAGAAGAAACTTGTGAGTTGGGTCATAACGGTTGACAGACGGTATACTGATGCAAGTGCCAGAAAGTTATTCCACTGGAGACCCCGACGATGGTTGAGATAGGGAGTGGAAAGAGCTTACGTGTGACCTTGTTCGATGTGAGGCGCTCTGTGGTATTGTGATATCAAAGGAAGCTGAAACGGTCTAGGCGAACCATTGCCCTGGAGCCGTCATGTTTTTGATGGAAGGAGATGGCAAAGCAATTCTATACACTGGTGACATACGAGGTGAGCCGTAAGAAATTCGGGGGAACAGCGAGTTTCTAACTATTCAGGGAATAGCCGAGGAGTGGTGGGTTGGTTATCTCAAGAGACATCCAATATTGGTTCCGTACGCGATGGGCTTGAAAATTCTGGACAAAATATACCTAGATACCTCATTCGCCGGTAGAAGCAAGATTCATGAAGTATTTCCTTCTAAGCAAGATGGAATCCATGAGCTTCTTAGCCAAGTCCGAAAGTACCCTCAAGATACCATATTCCACCTGAATACATGGACATTTGGCTACGAAGAAGTCTGGATAGCCTTGGCTTCAGCGTTTGATGCTCAAGTATGACTTACCCTCAAGCCCAGCGTAGCGCTAATTAGTTAGATACACCTTAGTGACTATCACCGCCGGCTCTTTCACTTTATAAGGAGTCCTGACAAATACGCTCATGGTCCGTTCCTCAGTGGCTTCAAATTTGGTAACTCGAAAGTCCTTGGGTGCGCCACTTCAAATATGGGAGCTCAATTTCATTCATGTGAAATGAGGATTGGATGCAAGGGACTTGAAGGAAAGAAAAACGTTGTTTGGATAAAACCAGTCGTTACAAGGGTGGGGTCATTTGATGTGCACGAAGCTGGAGCCGGGAGCGGTGATTGTAGGACCACTCCAGATCCTGTTTTGTAGATCTGAGTAACTGACACTGCCCCAGTGGAAACCCAGGATGATCTAGAACTACGGGACGAGAACTTAAGGCAGATCCTCGAGGTGCTGGGACCGGAAGTTCCGGAAGGCGTCAGGGATCTTTTGAAGGAAGCAAGGACATCCATGAAACAAGTGCTCCCGCTGTTTCTCCAGAAAGGCGCCGAGGGGGATGGCCTGACAGCACCCAAACTCCTAGGGCTGCTATCCGAAGCAGTGAGTATATCTAGTCAACGGAAGAGCCAGGAAACAGATTCCCGGATCCTCATCCCTACCCCTACAAGCAGCGACAAGAAAGGAATAGTTGCGGAAAACGGTGAACTCCTCCCGAATGCGATCACCTTCCCCTTTTCACGTCACTCTTCTTACTCGGAGCTGCGCGGTTTAATATCTGCTTTCAGGCCAAGGGATATATACCCTTGCGTTGTCAACGAAGCAACCTGGGATGAAGGGAAGAGTGTGGAAACACTATTCGGCGATTTATGCACTAGTGACGAATTTGTTCACGATAATGACATGCGGCGGCGTTTGGGGGAAGAACGCATGGCGCAAGAACAACTAGAGGAAGAACGACTTAATCGAGAGTTAGAATCCCAAAGAAACCTAGTCAGAACCCAACTCGAGCGCATCGAGACAAACTTTCCGCAGCACCAACTGAAAGAGAGAGCAACGGAAGGCTCTGAAAACGCCCAAGGCCAGCGATGGACGCAAGCGAGAGCAATGGCCTCATCGACAGCAAGCAATACACCCGCCACATCCCCGGTAACCGCACCGAAAGCCCCGAAGGGACTACAGGGCATTGCGCTCTTAGCTCCAGTTATGTCCTCGCCACCAGGCAATCTAGCTTTCAAACAAATCAAGCGCGAACCACATACATCGCCACCGTCATCACCACCGTCTGCCTGGTCGGCAAAGAAAATTAAAATTGAGAACCTACCACACAAGACACCCATGAACCCCCGGCGTCCCGGTAAGGGAGTGCGCATGAGTAGTGTTGAACGCGAATTCGCTGGCAGCGAGAGGTTCTGGGAGGGAGCTGAGGCTGCACTTGAGATCGGGGGAACGTGGTGGGATGTGGGGCTTTCTTGTACTATGCAGAAGTGGAGATATGAGGAGGAGGAGGAGTTGTAATTCTTTTTTTTCTTTTGTGCGAGGTTGAGGGGTATCATAGAGGTGCACTAGTACGTTTGCGGGTTGGAACACCGTATCCCGTACCAGTATTTCGTAGTATGGGGGTTGTGGTCTTGATTGCTTTAGTTAACTAATTATATATCCACCAAGTGAAAGTAGACGCTTTGGAGGTTCGGGTATTTTTCACTAGCTTGATTCCGTGTGGGCGAAATATATAGGCATCACGCCCTAGGATTATATAGCTGAAACACAAGCACATCACCAAGCTAGCACGGTTGCGTCCAATTCATGGTACCGAAATTGGCGTTTGCTGGAGGGGGAGGTGGAAAGGATCAACAGTCGAGCAGAAGATCTGGACCTTTCCTTCAGTATCACCAAGACAGAGCTGGTTGTCACGATTGCCTAGGAGAGCGCTAGGCAGGAAGGACAGAAAAGCAGAGTAAGCCTTGGGAGGCTTACGAGGATTTCGCACACATGACTACTTAGAGTCATGTGGGTTTTGCGCATG
>QFET01006192.1:0-35740 GCA_003316355.1 Tuber calosporum | reverse complement strand
ATAGTGTCAGGGAGAGGCAGAGGGGACTGGGGGCGTGAGTCAGAGGGGGTGGGTCTGAAGGGGCAGGTCCAGTCAGTGGCAGAGTGTGAACCACCACAGTTGGAGCAGCGCAAGGGACTGGTGAGGCAGCAGGCTGCAACTGCTTTTAGGTGGCCTCCCTGAGTGCAGGTGGGGTAGGGACAGCGGTGCGAGGATCCAGGATGAGCGTTAGCACAGAGGGGGCAGGTTGAATGAGTTGCTTTGCAAGCAGGGGAGGGATGTCCATAGTTCCTGCACTTGCGGAACTGCATGAACCAATTGGTAGAGTGTGCTCTCTCCACCCTTCTTGGGCGGGAGAAGAGACGGATGGAAGATCCAAATTTGATGGCCTCAGCAGGGGGCACGGTGACTACAACAGACATTGAGTTCTTGAGTTCCCTCTTATCATGGTCGGGTTGGAGGAAACGGGCTGAAAAGACAGTGACGTCAACTGCGTCACGGATGGACTCGGAGAGGCCAGTGCCGAAATCTTATTGGTCGGTATGAAGGAAGGCTATGGGGAGGCCATAAATGGCCAGTTGTATCTCGTTGGGGGCGGGACGGAAAGGACGGAAGGGGTTGTCGCCTATGGGGAAGGCCTGGTTGAGCTTAAGCGCTATTGCTTCATAGTAGGGGGAGTAGGCAGTGGCTTGAGTGAAAAGATTGGAGCCCAGAAGGGTGGTTGACCCTCTGCTGTTTACTGATGCCGTGAAAGCGAGGCGATAGGGGCAGTTGGCTTGCCTCATGACTGAGGCGACTATGTCGGGAGCGGTGGCGGCTATGGTGAGTGCATCTATATGGGGAAGGGGTAACGTCCGGGGGGAGAAGAAGCGTCGCTCTGAAGCAGGCAATGGGGTAGGGCCCTTCTCAGGTCGACTACCTGTATTGGACGCAGCGACTTGTGCTGCAGTGGCCGTTCTTTTCCCCTTATTCTTACCTTTCCCAGTGGCTGGTTGACCAGCAGCGACGGCAGCATAGGTAGCATGGGCTTGCGCTTTGGAGTACTCAGGGTCCTGGTCTCCGGGTAGGAAAGTAGAGGGGTCAGGGTATTTCCCCTCATTATAGGTTTGAGCCTCCCCAGAGCGTGGGTTCTTGATGGCATATGCACCAGGGTCACCATACCAGGTCTTGGTCTTGGTGTCGTACCTGGGCATATCGAGGTCGAAGTGGTTCTGAGTGGGGGCATTTGGGGTTGCTGGTGGTTCTGTGCGGGTGGTTTTAACATTGGTTGAAGGGAGGGGGAGAACTGTGGGAGGGGCGGGGCGGGAGGAGGTGACGGCAGTAACCCTGGCATCCAAGTCTCTCACTGAGGCTTCCAGGTTGGCCAAGGGAAGGGTGGAGAGAGAGTGGGGCGAAGAGGCATTGCGTGTGTTAGTAGCCTCAAGGCGTTCGAGACGAGTACCGATAGCGCCAATCCCTGTGATCAGCTTTAAGAGGAGGGGGATGAGTACAGTCTCACCAACAGAAAGCTCACAGAGATCAGAATCCCAGAGACGGGGGAAGAGGTCAGGGTTAGGGTCCTTAGAAGGCCTAAGCTCATCATAGAGCTGCCTGAGCAGGGGAAGGTTGAGATCAATGGGGCTGGGGGACTGAGAAGCAGAAGACGAGGCCAGGCCAGATATTTCTGCAGGTGGAGCAAGGGGGGCGGTAGAGCTAGGGCGGCCACCATACGGGTTGCCACGCTCTGAGGTACGGGATTGGGGCCTGGAGGCCCTGCCTGTGTTGTGAGCCATCCCTGGTAAGGGGTGATTCAGGCGAAGTGTATGGTCGCTTATAGGTGAAGCCTAAGCCAAAGGCGAAATTTGGTCTGTCGTAATGGTTGCCACACAAATCCCTGAGGTTTTGTGCGGCCGAATGCCGTAATGTTTTTAAGCGAAAGGAAAGAAGCGGGGGCGGAGCGTGTGAAATATCCTTAGTGACTCTGCCCATTGTATCAGAAAGTGTGATGACATTTTGACCCTGAGGATATATGCCCCTGCAGGTCAAATGATTTCTTGACCTATCTATTATTCTTACTGTGTCCACTACTGCCCTAATAAATATCCATTAAGATCTTTGTCCAATCAACTAATTTGAGTTTGATGCCGACCATTTACCAACATTTCACAAAACACTAGGTCATTAGTCTGAATAGCCCTCTTTCTTGCATATATGCACTTATTTGCAAATGCCTTCTGGCTATCAAGAATATAGAACACCTAATAGAACCAGTAGGATAAATGACTCTACCTTCCTTCAATGAGGCTGAGAAGGTCTGGATCGGATCCTACATCTTGCCAGCCAGGTCTGTGGACAATATAATCACCTCCCAGCGCTTTATACCATCTTATATTTAGGCTCGAAAGCCTGCTACCATATCCCATATGTGTACCAGTTAGGCCTGCTTGATGATCTCGTTGTTCTAACTCTGATACGATTGAGTTCCTTACAATCCTTAACACAGATTGTT
The DNA here is from genome assembly GCA_003316355.1 of Tuber calosporum. NCBI lineage: Eukaryota > Fungi > Ascomycota > Pezizomycetes > Pezizales > Tuberaceae > Tuber > Tuber calosporum. Next base: position 33,273 of record QFET01006192.1, on the reverse strand, counting down.
TTCAAACTTTATATCTATAATAATTAAATCCATAATACCGCAAACCCGCTTAATCTCCTTTGACTCTAATATCATTCCTTAAAACCTAGTCACCTTTCCTGATCCTGATGAACCCTGCAGCCCAAAACCCCTCTGCTTCTGATTTCCGGGTATCCTTCAAACCCGGACACAATTCCCCTCCTTAAATGTCATGTCAATATATATTACCCTTAGATATGCCCCAATTTTGCCAGTCTACCCATTTGAGTCTAGAGTGCTATGATCAAGGAAGTTTCCCTCTGGCCTAAAGAGTAGCACAAATATTAGAAAACCTACAAAACACAAAGCTGGCAGACCTTGCATATACAATATACCAAACCTGTAGCCTATATTCTATCCAGAAGGGTAGTGTTCTCTATATTCACCAAGCTAGGGTACTGGTTACGCAAAAAGAGCAGGAAAGTGAGGAGAAGTCACTAGAAAGGGCCCTACCACCCGCCCTCCCTTGACCAATGCCAAAAAAAATCGAGGAAAATATAGTCTTCAAACTGTAAAAGGAACTTTGAAATCAGATATGAAAGGAAGTTAAGGAGAGATACAAGATACCCAAGTCTCAGTGGCTTTTAACTCTTCAAATTGGCGGTTTCATTATGAATATTTCTTGCATGTAAAAAATCCTATTGTTGAACTCTTACTATGGTTGAACCATTCGGCATTCCTTAGGAGGGCCACCTTCTTTGAAAGTTGCCTAGCGTCACTCCAAGGGGTGGGAACCTTGGCACGATTACCTGGGCTGCTCTGGCAGCTCTGTCTCAGCTGTGTCCCAGATTTCTGGCGAAAATTTCTTATCAGGTTATTTATTGGTGGACTCACGGCTTCATACGGCATCTCAGTGATATTGATCACACCTATGTAGGATCCTAGAAGATAGCTATTGTGAACAGTACATGAAGAGACCGCGAACCAAACAGCAAAATGCCCAATACTTTAGCTTTTACTTTTAGAAGCCCCGGGCCAACTGGGCGCATGTGCTTTGTCTGAAAAACACATTTACCAATTCCACATCAATCACTCAGTTCCTTCGCATTTAATTCAAGACATCAATAGGCTCGGATAGACTTGGCTTATAGTTTCTGTATCCCATTGTTCCTGAGGCTCTTTTTCGGGTCCCTCTGTATCCACCCTCGAAGACCCCCTTCTAGAATGCGGCTTGTTATTCTCGATGTGCCTGTAAAAGTCAGTGACATCCTGGTGTGCGAGGAATCACATACTGAAAAATTCCTGAGATAATTCTAGAATTGTGCTCTATAGCACCCCTGGTGGGGATACTACGCCCTTGGGGTACTTTCAATTCAGTTTCCGGCAACGAGCGTAGATACCGGTTCACCTGTGAGAGATATTTGACGGCCGTCTGGCTTGAAATAATCTCCTCGGGCGTTGGGTCACCCACTCCGGTCTCAACATCGTCCAGGTTGATGCCATCGGGGCCGTGCTCGAGTACTCCGGCCGCAACAGCCTCATCAATAAGTCTGACCGCATCAGGAGCCGCTCCTTCCGAAGGAAGGCTCTCGTCCAGTTGCCAGAACAGGCGGAATGCTTCCCCGTGTGTATGTGGGATGATTTGACGAACACAGCGACCACACCAAGATTCTTGTGCGTGGATATAGCGCTCGGGTTTAGATTCCTCGGTGACTTCCTCACGCATAAGATCTTGGCATATTCCAGAGACCTGCCAGCAACGAAGGATTGTACGAGGGGGTAGGGACTGCCAGGCGGAGGCGATTATACCGATGCATTCTAGGTGGGTGAGCCTACTACGGTCTGTGCCCGTCAATGTACGGTGGAGCGCCAATGCTTGAACATACATCCGTCGGTAGGTTGCCTTGAAACAAGCTATGATACCCTGGTCTAAGGGCTGTAAGCTCATTGGAAGATTTGATGGGAGGAATATCAGAGTAATGTTCGTCAACACCGGAGGTGGAGGTCCTTTGTAGAAGTGGGGGGGCTGTGTGGGAGGAGGATAAGAGGGGGAAGTTTGGCATAGGAGAACAGCGTGTCGCTTTTCTGCGCGTATTTCCGTGTCGAAGGTACGGAGAAAGTCATACCATAATCCGGTATACCAGGGCCTCTGACTGTATCTATAGATTACTGGAAGGTTGGCTGGATTGACCTTCTCCTGGCTGAACGACAATGGAGTGGAAACTCTGTTGACAACAAGCACCCGCCGTTTTTCCGATCCATCAGCGTTCACACAGAGAAAAACGGTAACCCTCCTTCTATCGGGAATTGTTTCCGGGAGTCTGGTGAGTTCGAGCCTGAGGTCGCTGCAATTGAAGCGGTCCCTTGGAGCAAACTTCTCTAATTGCATGGTCATGCCCATCTGGTGCCCAGGAATCTCGGCTGGATCGACGAGGTCTTTATTCTTTTTCTTGAGAACAACATTGTGTCTTTGCTTAAATCCTTGTAGCCAACCTGAGCTCATGTCAAAGCTCTCGTAATTTTCCCTACATCCAGGAAGCTCGGTAAGGCGTTTCTGAATTATTTTCCCCTGCTCGCGGATAGTGTCGTCGTTGATGTAAACGTGGTCTGCAGCAGCTGCATCGATCCAGCTGACGAGAAAGTATTCAAACAGAGGAAACATCGCAGATCTGCCTTTAACTTTGTTCGCATCGGTCCCTACATGAATGTCAATTAAAGTAGTCGCACAGGTTGACGTTTCCTGATGAATTTATTTTCTCTGCCCGAGTAACGATCGGGTGATACTACGCACCTTCAGGTGGTCCATGCTTCACCCTTTCCTCCCATCCCTTCAGGTGATCCGAGATACTTGAAATAGGCAAAGGCCTCCCGTCTGGTCTCCTCGGACAGGCGGGAAGCTCCGCAAACTCGCCAAGCTTCATTGTAGGATTTTGAGCCCTGAGCAAACATAACTCCCACTTCTGAATGGGGGTAAGACCCTTTCTCCTTCCTGGGACTGGAGGCATTTTTGAGTGATGAATTGAGTTTGGGAAGAGAAAAGGTGAAGAAGACACAGAGTATTGCTCAAGTCGGTTACGGGAAGGGTTTGTTATGGCTTTGAACTTGAAAACCCCCGCATTCGCTCGCTATACCGGATCTAATCGACCGAATGTCTTGGCAAGTCTCAGTGGCAAAGTCGAAGCGTCAGCCACACAGACTATCCGACAGTTGCCCTAGCCGTTTACCTCTCAATACGCGGCAATCAAAAGATTTTCAACCACACTCTAGTGAGAATTATGGTTCTATGGAGTGATAAAGGAGGTGATCCTCTCCACGCTAAGAGAGGAAAAAAGTAGGTCAAAAGTTTGGTAAAAGCAGGCCAAATGTCTGGGACGACGGGTTGATGACTGTGAATCTACTTTGAATGAACTCCTAAATATTTCCTAGACTATTAACCATAAGGATGGGTAGTTTTGACAAATTAACCTACTATTAAGGTACTGAATGAAAGCCTTCCTTCACTGGCGGCCGAGTTCCCGGACGATACATTCTGCTTGGACTGGAGAAGTTGGACACTGCATTATTAATTCTAGCATATAAAGGGAATACACGAAGGCAAATAGTGTACGAGTACTCCACCTGAGCTAATCATCCAAAGCAATGAAAGACTTGGAATTATACACCGTCCCGGGGCTCGTAATTGCCGGACGTGGGTAAACAAAGACTGGGTCCGGACATGTGCATATATACGGTATCATACATGATAGGTTAATAAGAGGCAGGGTAACAAGCAAAGAAATCCCAAGCTGTGACGAAAAGAAGAGCTCCTCGTGCGAAGGTTATGGCTTGGCGAAACTTGGACACTCAGGATAAATGTAAAAGAGTGTACTCGGGGGTAAGGGTAAGTCTGGCGCTGTGCCACGAAATGTCTGGGGTTATTTCCTATTCTGGAGCGCGCCCGACTTTTGTCCGCCATACAAAAAAAAGCCACAAAACGGGTTTGTATGTGTAAAAACCCTTATTACCATATATGGAGCGCGCCTGACTTTTGGCAACCCCCGAGTACAGTACTCACGTCGCCGTATTGCTCTGGAGGTTCCTGTTATGGAATCGTGCATTCTCGGATACTTTAGCCAATAAAATCTATCAAATGCAGACTGTTGCGTCAATAGTGAAATGGCAAAGGACACCTTAAAACATGACCAGTGCTCTGTTAGGAATATAGGTGTGAAGGAAAGCGACTTAATTTTACACAATAAATTTGAGATACTATCCATCAAGTTATTAATCCCACCATGAACAATACATCTATTAAGTTTCTCATGAATGCTTTGACAACGTCTATCAATCATTTCCGGTGGAAATGCCAAGATAGCAGCTCTCTTCAGGATGGGAACTCAAGTAGCTGACCCAGGCCTTGTGACATTGTGAACTCTCTGTCAGGCTGCTTGCTCATTCCACTGTCTAGTACTACTGGGTCTTAAGGTTCTGAACTTTCCTAGCTATAATGCAATTATGGTCTCAAAACATATTTTATTGGCTAAAGTATGAGAGAAAACGCGATTCCATAACAGGAACTGTCAGAGCAATCCGGCGACGTGAGTAACTTGTAGTTAAATAACAAATTTAAAATTAAAATATAATACTATAATATAAATATATATATAGCTAAAAGGCTTGATTTATGATTGTGTTATAGCTAAAACTAGAAAACTTAGATTTCCCAGGACAATAATAATTAGCTAAAAATTGTTTCAGGACACAAAAGTGCCTTAAGTCACATAATTAGTATGATAAGCTATAAAGTTATGTAAAGTTGAAAAAGTGTATTGAGCTGGCAGGTACTATATATAGTACTGCAACTTGTGGATTAAAAGCCACAACCTTGGTAGGGTGTTACGATCAAATGAGATTAGCTGTGGTACGGCGGGTAACCACTTCTCTGATATATCCTAATAATGACAGGGTTATCAGGAATTTCCTTATTGTGAACTCAAGGTTCTATGCAGTATGGTTCTAATCTCAACCACTACAGGAGAAGTACTCATACAACTAATACTAGAGGTCGAAAGGGCCCTATTGTTCTGAGGCCTATGCCTATGTTCTATTGATAGCAGAACTATTTTGGCAACTATCACAAAATGCCAATAGTGGGACAAGTCTCAAAAGAGAGATTAATTCTAAAGGAAAGAACTTGGATGGTTGTGTGGGAAGTTCTAATTACAGTCTGGTTTTTTTGCTTTTTTTTTTTTTTATATCATGTTTTACTTGTTAAGGTACAAGAACTCACATGTATCGTGTAATATGACCTCAAGAAAACCTTAAATCCAAAATAAATAAACAAAGAAAAGAATTCCTCTAAACCTTCTAGTATAGCCATGCACAACAAACATCAATACATACAGATAACCTGAGAAAGTAAAAGAAACAATACAAGACCAAAAGGGCGAATGGGCCTCTAGAGCAGTAAAGTACACCTTCCACAGTAACTCAATCAAACCAAAGCAAATGAAAACACTAGCTAAAGTGGCCAAGGCCGTCAGGATGAAGGAAGGTGGGAGGCAACAGAAGAGGCAAGGCAAGAGGGGATAAGATTGGAGAAGGGAAGCGGTCCCCACAGGCAATCAAGAGGGGAATGAATATTGTGCTGATCTTGTGGATAAAGCAACCAAGGGTAAGGAGGAGGGGGAGAAAAGAGGATAGGGATGCTTCAGGTCCCATGTTGGAAAGGGCTAAGAGGTGAGTTGACTGCTAAAGAAGGATTGAGGGATAGTGGAGGACAGTGTGGATGAAAGCCTCAGCGTCATCCTTACAGCAGGAGCAGAGGGCTGAAACCCCAACTGAATACCAAGATGGGTGAACCGCAAGGCAGCCATTGTGGTAGTCCATCTGGCCAAGTGACCAGCAATGATCATCGAGTGGCCCAGGAACGGGTGGGGCGACAGATGCCCCCGAAATGATGTTACTCAGAGGAGGGGACCGTGTCGAGCTAGTCTTCTCAGAGTAGCTAGTGAGCATGACGAGCAACAATGCAATAAGCGTAGTGCCTGAGAGTAACGGGCAGGAGAGCTGGAGGGCAGGACAGTAGGAGAGTACTTATCAGAGGTGCATGAGAGAACTAGCCTAAAGGTGGTAGCGTAAGATGAACTGGAGCATCAATGGGGACATGTGTGCTTAACAGCAGGGAGGTAGTAGTGGTTCACCAATTCGGGGTATGACATTGGGCTAAAGAGGCCTACAAAGGTTGAAGAATGGGAAGTCAGCGCCAAAGCACAATAGAGTATGGAAGTCTGGGGGGTGCCAAGCGGTAGTAGGATAAGCTGAGGGAGGGAGGCAATGCAACTACAGGGTAGTACAACGATTTTGATAGCAGGCTAAGCAAGCAACTGAAGGTTGGTAGGCCGCCGCTAATAGTTTCAGATGGGTTGGGACTGGAAGCAGTTGGTAACCAACCACTGAGAGGAGTGCAAAAGGACATTAATTTGGGATAGCAAGGCACGGGAGTGCACCAACATGTCAGCCCCATGGAGCAGGAGGGGGAGCAAGAGGAAGACTGCGAGTCTGTGGCACAAATGTGGGAGGATGCCATCACCTGAGTGCCAGAGCACCTCGACAGTAGAGCAGGGGCCCTGGGTAAGAGAAGGGCCTTATAAGTAAAGAGCATGAGTGTAGAGGGAGGCGGTAAACAAGAAGCCAAGCCTACGGACTTGGGACTGAGGGGAAACAGGGAGAGAATGAATAATAATATGAAAAGTATCAAAAGCCCCACGCTGTAGCGGAGTCCACCAGTGCATTAGATCAGTCTGGATACAGAGATGGGAACACTATGTCTGGAGGCCCTGCGCTTCAGCTGGCTGAAAGAAGCTGTAGGTAGCTAACATTGTTCCATTAGAAAGGAGAGGACACAGTAAAGGCAAAATTATCAATATAGGAAAGAATAAGCCCCCTTGGGACTATAAAATGAATAGAAGAAACATAAATAACAAAAACCAAAGGAGACTAAAAGGACTATTGTGGGGTGGATACAGAAAAAGGAGAAAAGATCTACGGGGAATCATAAAAGAACAAGGAGTATGTGCATCCAGTGAGGATAGACCTTACACAGGTTACCTGATAGTGGTTAACCCCCGTACCCTTTCAGAATTGGGCCAAGACAGTATGGTCAAAGTTTAAAAATGCCACTTGATCACAAGAAAGAGGGTCCATACCTGTTAGTGTATGTGTTGGAAGTAGTAGATAGTTTGAATAAGGGAGGCAGTGGGTCAACGGAGTAAAGACCAGACAGGAAGCAACTTTGATTGGAACCCAGGAGCCCAATAGCAAGTGCAGATAGTTTAAGGCACGAAGGAACAACCCTAAGCTAAACCTGGGACAGGGGCTGAATGAGGACAATGATGCGGAATGAAGAAGGGGACTGAAACAAGTCCTTGCCAGATTTATCCAGAATGACACCAGATGCTCTTTGAGGGAGGGAGGATAGAAGCAACACTGTAGAAGTGGCACAACAAGGAAGGTAAGAATTAGGAGATTAGTTGCCAGCACCTTCTTCCAGACCAAGTAAGGGATCGTGTCAGGTCTCGGCGTAGTGGAACAGGATGAGCAACCAAGGTTGGAAGCCATTTGCTAATGTGTAAGAGGGAGGCAGTCCCAGTAACGACAGAAGATGGTGTGGTGGAAACATGGAGGGCTAGAGAGGAAAACCTTAGTAAAGGTGTGCGTTGTTCATACTATTACAGGTATTGGCCCTTGGCAGGAAGGAGAACTCTGGGGATAAATACCCAAGAGTCAGCCTCTTGGTAGTCCAAATAGTGTGGGGGGTGGTAGTCTGAAGGAGTTTAGCCCCGTCAGCTCTCTTCACAGCCTTAATTGCTTTGAAGTATGAGGATTGGGAGAGGTGGGCAGCTTCCTCGGGAGAAGGCATACTGTGATAGCATTTTGCCATTCGGGAAGCAGAGTATAACTACCTACCAGGTCTGATAGAAAAGGGAAACACCAAGGCCTTGCACTAAGTGAGGGAGAGGATACAGGGGTGTGCTGCCGGAGCAGAGAGGAATGGCCAGAAGTATGATGGTTAACCCAGATACTGAGAGAGCAGCAGGTTGGGAGAGAGAGGGGTACAGGAACAGAAAAAGCTTTTAGCTGCTCCTCCAGGGTGGGCCACTTAGTCAGAGCCAAGTTAGGTAACAGAGCCTGCGGGACTACAGAAGGATGGGCAAATGTGAGAGAAATAGGCACATAGTCAGAAACAGTGGAAGGCAAGGCGTATCCCAAAACAGAATATATTGACAAACACAAGGGGAAACGAAAGTGAGGTAAATACGACTGGGGTGCGAAGAGCCTCCAGTAGCGAAATGGATCAACAGACAAGGGGTGTTGAACAGGAAGAACCCTCAGGCAGAGGCCCTGTCACTATAGGGGAACTAGGCAGCAAACACCTGTTGACCGAGCTCCCGAGAAGGTTAGGCAGTAGGAAGGAGAAAATTAAAGCCACAGAGTATGAGGAAAGGAAATTCAAGCGAAGTAACAACTATGGACAGGTGCACTTTAGAATGAGGGGGAGAAGGGAAAATACATGTACTGGAGGAAATAACTACTAAAAGTGGGGAACTGGGAACGGAAACACAGTTGAGCAGTGAAAGAAGTCTAAATCCAGCATCACTCGGCTGCCACAGAAGAAAGGAAGAATGATACAAGACTTCAACAATATAGCAGATATATAAAAGGTAACCCTATAGGAGCCAAAGGATAGAGAGGTGGGTGACAGAATGTAACCGGATAAAAGATGTTACGAGGTCTCCTATAGCCAGCAGGATCTGGCAAACAAACAAGAGAATAAGGAAGGAATAAACTGACAAAGTAATTAAACAAGGAAAGAAACATATGCCTACTGCAAAGGGAGTTGTGTAGAACAAAGGAGACAAGTGAGTATGGAAATGGGGAGGGAGAGGATGGGTCTACGTAAGACAATAGCAGGCAGAGCGAGGTCAATAATGGGTGGAAGAAGTAGGGGTAGAAGTCTCTCATGGAGGGAAGCCTAGATGGGGAAGAGGTGCAAGAAGGATGGCTGATATCTAGCTGATGGCCAGACCAGAGGGTGCTAGAAGACCTACCAGGCTTGGGGGTTTCAGGAGCAAAGGGGGGATTGAATGAGGGGGTAGCCGGAAACAGAGAGGTACTAGTAGAGTGGGTAAACGTTTAGTGGCTTCACAGGGGCACCAAAATCACCACAAAGGACTATTGCATTAGGCGGTGGAGGAGAGTTAAGAAAAGACCCATCCACTGGGGGAGAACGTGAGGGAGGGGCCGGGCTATCAGGATAATCACCATGCTTGGCAGAGTGGTCTTGATTACCATTGTCGCACCTGGTGGGGAGGAGACAGTTTAGTTGATGACAGGTTGGAAGGTTGCCACCCATAGGGCAGGCGTGGTTGCCGCAGAAGTGTTCAGCCCCTGTGTAGTGAAGGGAGTACAAAGGGCATACGGGGTAATACACCTTCCTTTTGGGACTGACATAGGAGAACTTCCAGCAGTTGAAGCATTGGGTAAAATCATTAGAGCAGAAGGCAGTTTCAGGCTGCAGATCTGGAAGAAGAGGGGAATGAAACGAACAAACCAGTCCAAGTCTCTGAGGTCACCAATAACAAACAGGAAGGTTGAAAACTTACCTATTCCGTAGTCTTTGTCGGGTTTGAGGAAGTGAGCTGAGAGGATGGAAACACCGGTCGAATTCCGGAAGGAGGTGTAGAAGCTGGCTGAAAGGTTCTCATCGTCGTCAGGGATGTAGACCAAGGGACAGAGTGAAAGTCCACTTGAGTGGCATTGGGGATTGGATGAAAGGGAAAGCAATGGTTAAACACATCAGGAAAGGACTAGGTCAGTTGTAGGAAGTGTGGATTAAAGCAAGAGGCGTAGGAGATGGCTGGGACTGAGGGGTTACAGCTGAGAAGAGACAGAACACCATGATTGGTAATTGTAGCTGTAAAGGAGCGTTGAAGGGATCAGTTGGCTTCATCCAGGACCAAGGCGGCAACGAGAGGCAGTAGTTCTGCAACGGAGTGGCTATCTATCATTAGGCCTCGAGAGGTACCTGGGGCATAAATGCATTATGAGGTGGAAGGAAGTAATTGAGGTATTTTTTCCTTAGTACGTGAAGGGGATGAAGTCACAAGACCAACTATGGCAGTAGAAGTGCCAGCAGACAGTACTGTTCCCATGGCCTTGCCTTTCCCCTGGCTAGTACTGGCCACCACCAGTGGGCGGAAGCCGACAGCCAAGGCTTTTATGAAATAAGGCCTGGAGGGATCAAAGACATGGATAACCAGTGGGGGGTCATATAAGGAAGATCATGCAGAATGGGGGGGAGGGCTGGGCTCTAAGGAGCAGGAACAGGAGCACAGAAACTAGGGCAGCCAGGGGGACCAGGTGACTACCTGGCCTTTAAGGACACAGGAGGAACAGGAGGACAGAGGATAGAGGCTTGAGGGCTGGATGACGACCTGTGAGAGGTGGTGTAGATATCAGTAGCGAGAGGCAAGGTCCAAGCGCAGGGGGCTCAAACTCTGTCAAACAGGGGTAGGTCAACCAGCAGGCCGGTTGTGTACAGGAGATGTGATTTCATCCAACCTTGCATTAGCAGTTACTAGACCGTACAAGGCCGAATAGATATAGGGGAAAAGATAGGTTTCCACAGTGCAGAAGTAATACTGATTTGCAGTAGAGAGGGGGGGGATCTGCCCTTCTTACCAGCTATGGTAGAAAGGCTTTCACAGAGGAGTAAGGTGGTGCAAGATGAGTTAATGGGAAGGGTGGGGTCAGTAGAGTCTTTTCAAGAGAGGGCATGTGAGGAGTGGACTTAGTGGGGATAACAAGGCACAAGGTCCTGTGTTAAGGTATGCGAGGCCGAAGCAAGGACAGGCATGAGGAGTTCCTGAAGTTAAATAGATTAACGGTGGTGTTAAAAATTTAGGGGTAGAATTTAGGTTGAGTACAGTGTGAACTGAATTCACTGATTTTCTTTTTTAATATTTCCATTTTCTCTTCTTTTTTATTTTTATTTTTATTTTTTTTTATTTCATGAATTACTTGTTAAGGTACAAGAACTGGCATGCATTGTGAGATATTGCAGAAAGAAAACCTTAAATTAAAAATGAATAAACAAAGGAAAGAACACCTACAAACCTCATCGTAGTGCGTTGGACAAGACAGGTCACCAAATACGTTTAACCATAGAAAGTAAAAGAAAGAAACCAAGTCCAAAGGGCCAACATACAACCAGCAAGGAAAAGTAAACATTTCACAAGACAGCCCAAAGCAAATAAAAAAACTAAGTAACGGGGGCGAGGAGGAGAGAAAGAGTGAAGGAGCTGGGCCATGGAGGAGGCAGGGGAATAGGCGAAAACGAAAGGGAGAGTGGAACGGCATCCACGAGTGGGTTTGACAGGAGGGAATGAAGTGTAAGCCTCGCGGATACAGCGACCAAGTGCAACAAGGAGAGGGCACCATAACCATAGTGGGGCCTCTGGTCCAGAGTTCGTAATGCCAGGGAGGAGGGTTGACTTAACATAGAGGGATGAGGCATAGCGGATGATAGCCTGGCTGAAGGTCTCATGCACATCGCCACAGTGGGGGCAGTTGTTAGAGAAGCAAACCGAATAGTAGGAGGTGTGAACCTAAATTAATATAGCTCTTGTATAATCACATCTGATAGAAACGTCTGGCAAAGAACTTCGCAAGGCCCACTATGGGGTAAGGCGACCAATGTATAGGAAAACGATAGTATTCAGGGTGGGTTCCTCTGGTGAGCCAGGCTTCGTGGAGTATGGAATAACCCTTCGTGCATAGCTCACGATTTTTTTGAGTAGTTGATTCTACGGGAAGTGAATCTGAAAAGGCTGGTAATCCTTTCTTCCTAAACTGGCTTTGTCTAGGAAGAATAGGAGATAGAATAATAAATATTTTAAGTAAAACATATGATATTGATGAGATCTCATCTCCGTTGCTTGATGATGGTTAAAGCTCATGAGGTACTTCGATGTTTATATCTTGTGGCGGTGTGTTTGTGGACTACTCCTAAATTGTGTGCTTCCAGTACTTTTACAAACTTTTTCTCCCTTTGAACTTACATGCAAGAGTAGTTTGACCAAGAGAATATTATTACCACTGCAGCTTATTGACCTGTCTGCAATCTGTTGTGTTCTGATGGTAGAGACATTTTATCAGCTGGTGATGTCGTTCTATTAGCTGCTGGTTTAACCTAGGTAGTCCATCATGGAATTTATCATTGGTTTCTTAGAACTCCAAGTAGCCAACATGGGTGGAGACCAATCTAGATACTACTGGCTTCCCCAATATCTTGCAGATAGCTTTCACGATTGGTTAAGACCAACGATTGGTGCAATACCAGCGGGTATAGCTATACCTCTCCTTATCAACCTGTTACGATAGCTGCGTAGACCAAGATAAGCATGTTTTCAGGGTCACAATGGGCTCTCCTGTTTTTCCTGGAGCCCACACAGCGTATTCTCTTGTTCGCACGAAGTATCCCGTCACCTAGGGCCGTAACCAGAGAAGCCTATACCGAATGTGTCATATCTTGGCGGAGACCAATACTATGCACTTGATTCCAACTGCATGACCGGTCTAAGTCTCCCTCTTCTTATAGCCAGCGCACAGCATCAGGTCAGGAAGACGGTGGTGACGGATATGTAGTTACACTAGGGGCGCCAATGCTTAGCTTTTTTGGTGAGGGGACACTTTGACTCAAGTGGCCGCAGGTGATATGCAGGCCTGACAAGGGGGCCAGAGGGGTATGAGGAGTATCTCAATATAATTTTCCTATGAATTCAGTAATGGATTCCAGTATATCATACCCATGTGCCTAATATGAACAACCTTCTTCGAGTGGAACTCTCATATCCTTTTTCCAAATGTTACCCTCTCTTAATAAAAACTTTCCCAAAAAAGTAAAAAAATAAAAAGCAGATGTTCACATTTCTACTTAATTTGGTAGGGTAAAAAAGCTATCAGGTTTGCTTAGCCACACGAGGAAAACCTTTTCCTTGTCATTCAATATCTGCCTCATTTGGCATATCTGGATTTTCCCTATGAAATTCCGGCACCAATTCCTGCGCATGCTCTTAGTGGTGTGGTGGTTTCCCCACTATTTTCATCCTCAGAACAGCCTGTCCACTCAACAAAATAATGTATGTCCTCTCTGTGTCTATTGCAACCATGAAACCGTTTGGTGTATAAGATTATTTGACTTACCATGGTTGCAACAATCTCGCATTTAAGATCTGAATCAATATCTTCAGGGTCACATAGGGGTTGCTCTCTTCTTGTTCGAGTTGACATTCGATATTGTTCCAATAAGGATACATGGAAAATCGGATAGAACTTCCATTGGGGCTAAATTTCTAGTTTGTAGGCGCATTCTCGCATTTTTGCCTATACAATAAATGGGTTATAGAGGTTGGGGCTAAGCCACTTCGAGGGTCACTTAGTGCGTAAGCTTCTTGTATTTAACATGACCTATTCCCTAACCATGATTTTAGGTTGATGCTTAGCCTTGCGGTGATAATATTGGCTTATATTTTTCTATATTTGCACTAATGCCTCCCTGGCCAGGTGGTGTATTGTTTACATCCAGTGTGCATATAACTATGATCTTGTATTTTAGACTTCATGTTGCTTCATCCATTCTGTTAGTGGATGGAACCCACAGTTTGCATAAAATGGTTACATCCTGGGTGTGTTTGTTGCTTAGTTGTTGAAGGTAGTGATCGTTAGAGGGCGTCCGGATCCATGACCATATTGCCCACTGGGCCTTTTTTCATTCATCCACTGCCCCTCTGCCTGTCGAGGTCCCTGCCCCGTTTATGACCCAGGACGGGCCCCTGTTCATTACTTATCCCTGAATGGGGCCACTCATTTTTACCCAATTCCCCATTGAGGTCCATATCAGCCTTTGCCATCTCTCTAATTTCCTTGCTAACAGTGAAATGTACTTAAACCTTAGAGATCTGACTCCCAAATTCCCAAAATGCACCAAATCATTTACATAATGGGTACGCTAAAGATCTTACGCCCGGTGCTATTATATGCAATAAATCATATGCAAAAAATCATACACTGTGTATTTTCCACCACAGAAAATGATTTACTTAAAATCATACTCACTGTAGATAATCTTGCCTGCTATATTGGATTTGAGCATTGATCGCACTGTTCCTAGTCCCAGAATGTTGGAGTGGAGTACCTATCCACTAGGACAGTTGTCATGCAAATCAAGTTCAGGCTAGTGCGAATTGTATTAGTGATACAAAGTGGATGGAAACAAAATACTTCTGCTCATTTCTGCAAAGTGGCCATGAAGGCCACGAAAACTAAATATACACGAAAAAGAATTGAATGCAAAGAGAAAATCCCTTGGTGGTTCAAAGCCCACAATCCCAGTAACCCAGCACCAATTCCACTTGCTCACACTCCCCCAATCCCAGTAGCCCCTCATATCAACCCCAGATGGCATGACAATTAATTACTCCAAGGCCCTCTTATGCTCCAGAACCTCCCATAAGTGGGACTTACGGGGTGGTGAGACTACTCCCCCCACTAATAGCATGTCAGGAGGTATTGTTACCCCCACCCCCAGTCCGACCACCGGCACTCAACAGCCCTCCAAGACCATGAGGTAAAGTTGGAACACAGTTGTCGCCCGCCCCATCCCCATCCCCATCCCCATTCTCATTCTCAACCTGATCAACTTCCCCGTCCCCCTCTGCCCCATCATCCCCATTTCCATTCCTTGCATCGCCACCCTTGTCATAGCCATTTCCTCCAGTATCCAGAGCTCCGCGTAACAACCCTGACTGCCCAAAAGGGCATGGTTCATCATCTTCGCCGTCGTGGTTGCATGGAGGGGGGGGGGGGGCGTTGGCTGGACCGGGCTCCACGTTCTCATGCGGACTCTGAGCCTCCTGTGTTGGCAGCTCCGGCATGCCTGCCATGATATTCATTACCTCATAGGCTCACCTCTGGTCTGAGACAATGAGGATTACGCGCCCAGGGTATGTTGCGTCCAGGGCACCAGCTAGAAATGAATTGGTAA
Source organism: Tuber calosporum (assembly GCA_003316355.1). NCBI lineage: Eukaryota > Fungi > Ascomycota > Pezizomycetes > Pezizales > Tuberaceae > Tuber > Tuber calosporum. The sequence goes on along the minus strand of QFET01006192.1, from coordinate 18,230 downwards.
ATCATATAAATTTACCAAGATAGGATCTCAACTTAGCATTCATATACACCACCAAAGGTTCCTCTGTTGCCAGTTGCAGGCATTTAACCTCAGACCTCTGCCAAAGCAATTGTTGTTGGAGAAGTAAGTTGAATACAATCTCCAGCCTAAGACAGTAAAACGGGGCTTTGGGAATCAGGTATATCCCATCACGGCGATACTTGGACATTTCCGCCATTGCTAACCTGGCTGCTGGGTGTTGCGCAAGGCATTGCACCCAATTCACAACTTGCCCTGCTTTTTTTTGCCCATTTGCCTTGCTAGAGGCCCCCAATTTCCCAACCCAATGACACTAAACTGCCTTAGTTTGCTTTGCATATAGGAGGCATGGGTAAATTTTTTGTCCTTTGTTTTTTTGAGTTTCTTTTAGTGTGAGCAGTTTTAGGCCCTGTTCGGCATGTTACTTTTATAGCATAAACTTTGGCATATTAAAGTTTTTATATCGGGGGGTGTTCGGCGTGTACAAAAATATCACAATATATTCTTATTTTGTTTATATATTTTTATTGTATATATTTATTGTAGGTCGAGGTTTAGAATCTTGAAATGATATGCATGTTTTTGAATATTGTAAAAAGATTATATTATTATTATGTATTAAAAAAGAACTCAGAATAGAGAGAGATTTATCAAGCAAGCCACACACCTTTATCACCTATTGTCATTATAATGGATGAGCCCCTACCGGCAAATATCAATAGAGCATTAGTCCATGATTCGGACAGCTTGTCGTCAGGTGGAAGCCCCTACGATTCCGACTCTGAGTCTGTTAAGACTGATCTACCCTCTCGGATTGATTCTACTTGTTTCCTAGAAATTATCAGCAAAGTTGGTGAACATATCGGCAATCAATTCGTGCCCGCAAGACTTCGTACATCACTTCTCAAACGTGAAGCTTATTGGGAAGAACTCTTATCAGTACATACAAGAGAGCAAAGGTTCCAGTATCTATTCCGCAAGTTGAGAAGAGTGATTATTTAGTTATGTGATTTGTTAGAATACAATGGACATTTGAGAAGCACCCAGCACATAGCAGTTAGAGAACAAGTAGCAATGTTTGTTAGGACTGTGTCGCATTATAGCTTCAATCGTAGTGTACAAGAACCATTTCAGCATAGTGCAGATAGTATGAGCCGGTAAGTTTTTAAAGTTTATTTTTTTAAAAATGCTTATTTCCTTCAGTTGAGAATTTTTGAAAGCTAATTATATTTTAAAAAAGCTATTTTAACCGTATTTGGATAGTTTGACAGCATTAGCGGACCAGTTAATTAGGCCTGCAGTGGATAAATGTCGATACGAAGTTCGCAATAACTCATTGTATTATCCATATTTCAAGGATGTACAGGGTGCTATCGATGGAACACTTATTACGCTCATTTTCCAAATGTCTATGTCGCCAACCATCTTAACCACAAGGGGCATATCTCCCAAAATGCATTTGTAGCCTCTACCTTCAGAATGGCTTTTGTTTTGTACTCTCTGGATGGGAGGGCTCAGCTCATGATGGCAGAGTGTTTAAAGATACTTTAATTAAAGTATTTTCTGTTCCTGAAGGGAAGTACTATCTTGGTGATGCTGGCTATGCTGTGAGCAGTAAATGCTTGACTCCATACCGTGGTGGGTAATTCATTTATGGCAGCACTATGAATCACGAAACAAGTTCAGACTAGCTCTTTTAACCAAGTTACAATACAAAAATAAAGTGCAGAATTGCGCTAACTAGACTCAATTGAATTATAGGCCAAGAGATAGAGAGGAGCTGTTTAATCTTCGCCATATCAATTACGAAACGTGATTGAGCGATCTTTTAGAATTCTCAAATGTCGGTGTCTATTCTGCCAGGAGGGATGGCGTATCCCATGGTTACTTAAGTAAAACTTGTAGTTGCCAATATGGGCTTGCATAACTTTAATTGCAAGGAATCTCCACAAGCAGAGTGTGTTCTTTCTTCTTTCAATGAACCAGGTTTGCTCTCACTTGCATTTATTTTCTATTTCTATCAATATCCTCATCTGTTTTAAGTTTGTTGCTAACATTATCAAATCAAGACAGTTCACAAAGAGGGTGACTGGAGTCATATGTGGGAAATAGTGATGGATAGTAGTAGTGAATGAATACTGACCATGGAAGTCAGGAAGTAGCAATTGTGGAAGTAGAACCAGCTGCAAGAGCTATGATGGAGATTAGAGAGCAAATAGCTGAAGATAAGTGGTGTAATTATCAGTTGTATCTGGAGCAACATAGATCACATTAAGAAGTTTGTCACATAATGGCAGGTTGTGAAAAAACAAAAAAGTAACACTTGGAATGAACAGTTTAGCTTCCAAACAGTTCCATTACATCGCAATTTATCCTCTGATCCATGCATCTCTAACTATCCCAGCTTATAGTCCAATAAAACTACAAGCTTTTGCCCTTTCCTCAAAAAGTAGAAACTGCTTTCACCATCTCCTCCAACGATAGTTTATCCAAGTAGCTTTCTTCAAGGGTCTTGATAGCACGCTCATGTTTGGACTGGATGCCATGTTCTCTTTGGTGAATAGCTTCATTTGTTGCTTGAGTAGGTGCTGTACTCAAGGAAGCTTGTGTAATCCTTGTTGCCGACAGATCTTACGAACTGGTTCAGCTGCCAGTAACGTATTAGGGGAGAGAAATTTATCGGTGAATTTTGTGAGTCTGAGGTTGATCTCCGACGGTGTAAAGAATTTGATCCTTGTCAACTGACATTTGGAGAAGCATGCCGATTTTTAAACTCAGGATTTCCAAGCCCATCCTGGAAACCAAAATAAACTAGTCTTGACAGATCTTCCACAGAATTTGATTGGGAAACTCCTATTGCGATCAAATCAGTCTCTCCACTCTGGGAACTCTTGCCTTCCTTAACCTCGGACTGAAGAGAAGTAATAAGAGCAAACCTGCCAGAAGCTCGCACTCCCAGAAAGAGACCGTCTAACAAGTCATACAAACGAAAACCTTAATGCCGGTACTTCGTAGCCTCTTTATGACTCTATCAAATAATTCAAACCAATTAGCATTTGAAACTCAATAATGGAGAAATAACTTACCTCTAGATAAAATCTCCATACCTCAGCCGAGGCTGTTGGCAGACCTCGAATATCCTCCCACCCAAACCACGTCTTTTGTCGAATGGCATGAACAATATTAAAGTCCTGTTTGGCGTCATAATTATTAGTACACAACTCATTCTATACTAAAATATTCTGAGTTAAGAAACTAGAGTAACTTGATATAAAACTTATATGACTTCCTTACTTTTTGCCTGAGCAATAGTAAAAGGGTTACTTCTAGCAACCTTATAAGCAGTGTTTAACTCTCCTACAATACTCAACTAAACTGATTTCTTTAATCCATTTTCTCCCTGATGACGATCTTCAACATGTCTCAATATTGCCTCAACCAAGAACCTTTCACTCTCTTGAACCCAAACACTAATGCCTTTTCTCAGACAATCTAAGCTATAAAATAGCAGTTAGCTGTTTACAAATTCATAAATAGTTGCTGAGAGGAACTTGGAGCTTGAGTATGTAGAGTAAAGAAAACAAAGGAGGTTCCTGCACTAATGGTGTGGTAAGGTAAAGGGAAGGAGGTGAGTTAGCAGTGAGTTTGTGGAGTATTTTTTATTTGTTGTCATATATACAAAAAATCTTTTCTCAAGGTATAATTTATTTATGGCATTTGCTCTTAACCTCCATTTATGACTGTTTTTTATGTTTTTCCCACTATTGTAAAAACCATACCGAACACCTATATATTTTTATAACACTGAACTTTTTTTATTGGCATATATGCCATTTTCAACTTTTATCATGATATATTGTTATTGATAAATACCGAACAGGGTCTTAACTATAAAAGCTTCAGTCCGTTCTTAGTAACCTGAAAAATAGGATCAACAGCATATGACCTGACACTACTTCCACCAGCAACTATTTACTCAGTTTTCAATATGGGACATCTGGAACGTTATCGCTAAGACTTATTTGGCAGATGGGCGAAAGAGGGGTTGAAATTCTTCAATTCGTTTCATATGTATATTTCCTATAGTTATATTGTGTATGTCTCTGCTTGGTTATTTCTAGTTTACTCAGGGAAACTACGGACATTACTACAGCTAGGGTATATCATATTTCGGTTATATTTCATGATAATGTTTGAGAATTAATGCGTATATTTCTTATGTTAGGTGTGGGATTTCTCGGTTATCTTTCCATGTATAGTGAACTTTTACCAGTCATGTATCATGTGTTATCGTTTCCGTTTATTTCGCGCACACCACGTCAGATTACGCATATCTTATTGGGATTTCCTTGGTAGTTTTTCAGGGTCAAACATGTTCGCACTTATGTTTCTTACTATGTTTACCATATTTTGTTACTGAGTACAAGGAGGACACGCACCTGTATAAATAGCTGGTTGCCGCCTACTTTGTTTTAGTTAATTAAGCACAAGAACTACTACCAATCTACCTTCATACTACCATACTCCGTACACAAGCATGCACATAGTATACTCTTAATACTGTGTTGTATTTTCGTACTCATACTCTAAGATTGTGCCAATACACATAATTTAAACAGGTTATGAGCCCGGTACATCCATAGCTATACGACTTACTCCTACACGCTATCCGCTTTCACCACGAAACAAATTTCTTCCGAAATGAAACAAACCTCTTTCACTGAAAACATCTCCTGTAACATCGCAACATTTTCTCTCGAGGCGAAACATCTTTTGAAAAGAAACATCTTTTTAAACGAAACGTACCTCGAAAGGAAACACGGAACGAAACATTAGTCGAAACGAAACATTCTTGGCAAATCGAAACATTCTTGGCAAATCGATTTGAAAAAGTCTTGGCGCTCCTCGCTAAAGTCCGAGTTTTCCTCCCTCACTAAATCCGAGTTCTTACGGAAAGTGCAATTTTCTATCTGCACCTACTCACAAGTGCAAAGTAAAGTACTGGTACGTAGCAACTAAGGTCACTTTGCCTTAAGCGAGCAAAATGGCCACGGGAGAAACCACCATTCCTCCTCCAGAAACTCCTGCACCAAACCCAAGATCTTATGCCAACAACTCCAAACGTAGTTGGGCACCCAGTTACAAATTGAGCTTCATCCCAAAGCTCACTGGCCCAGACAACTACAGGACCTTGGGAGATATCTCGGAATATGTCCTTACTTTATATAATTGCCAGGACATAGCAACGGAAAAGGAAACACTTCTGGAGGAACAAGAATACGAAGATGGAAATAATAACTCTGAGAGATTAGATGAATTTTGCGATCGATACCAAGGCGCCACGGCCTACTTCCCTGAAACGATTGACCCCCAATGGCTTATTTTGTTGGCCACCCACAAGACGCCCCCCGCCATCTGGAAAGCGTTCCACGATAATTTTGCTAGAGAAATACAACCTACTTCTTCGAACAACTCAACGCTGTCCTCGATATCAAGTACAATACCTCTGCACCTATTGCAGACGATATCAACAACCACGATACCCTCTGGAATCCAATGCAATACCGTTGCTCCTCCTCCTCTGCTGACGACCAATATGCTCTACCATTTGTATTCAAATCGGTATTTGAGTCACCTGAAGCCAAAGCAGCAGTTCTTCTCCGCTCCCTTCCCGAGTCGATGAGTAACATTATCGACAACCTCCAAACCAAGGAGGACCTTACCTATTATCATGTCTACAACAAGTTGTTGGACATGAGACCCTCACTTAGCCCTGAGGACAACAAAGCGTATAAAAGCGCTGATGTCAAAGGTAAAGGAAGGGAACCTCCACGGAGACCTGCGGCCATACCCAAGGAATGTACCTACTGCAAAAAGCATTACCTCACTGCTCGCGCTCTGGGACATAGCTGGAATGAGTGTAATAAACACAAGGGCGACAACCAAAAGAAGAAGTAAAAGAGAGCTGTTAGTTCAGCAAAGAGCGGCAAAGAAGAAATAACAGAACCGGTCAGTACATCCACATCCCTCCTCTCTACGCAAAAGACTCCTCACCAACACAACTGGGTAATTGATACAGACGCAAGCTCACACATGACAAGCAACCTAGACCTTCTTATAAACTTTCAACCAATTACAGGGACTGTTAAGGTAGGCGATGATTCGGTAATAGAATCATGTGGCCGCGGAACTGTCTAGCTCATGGCCAAAACTTCAAATGGTCATGTAGCCCCTGTATTCCTAAAACATGTTCTCTGGGTTCCAAAGTTAGGTCAAAGTAACTTGTTGTCATGGCGCGCTATTGTTTCTATGGGGAATAGTTTTTCTTTGCGTAGTAAAGGGGCGGATATGTATGTATACAGGGAGAATAACAAAGAAGTGATATGGGGAAAGCACGACGGTCAAGATTATGTTGTGCAAGAAGAGAAAGTAGTGGCGAACAAGATGACTTACCAACAGTGGCATGAAGCCTTTTGACATCCTTCACCATCCTACCTCAAAAGTACCAACTACTCAGACAATCCAACTATCACCAAAGTTCCGCAAGACTGACAGTGGGAAACCTGCATTACGTCCAAATCAACAAAACGCAAACCTGAATCTACAGACAAAAGATGTGAATATCCCTATGAGTTAATCCACTCTGATCTTAGTGGAAAATTGTCAACCGCTTCCTTCGGAAACTCCTGGTACTATGTCACCTTTATTGATGATTGTACACGGTACACTTGGATTTATCCTCTTAAAGGCAAATCCGATACCGTTAAAGTATTCAACCAATTCATCTAAGAATGACACAGTCAGGACAACGCTACTATTAAGCGATTCAGGACCGATAATTGATGAGAATATGTCAACAAAGATATGAAAACCATGTTTGAAAAACTGGGTATCATATATGCCAAAATACCTCCCTACTCTCATGAATCTAATGGCGTTGCCGGACGGTACAACAGGACCATTCTCACATGTACACGCTCTATGTTATCAGGTCTTACACCGCGTTTATGGGCCGAAGCAGTTACAACAGCTGTATACCTCCAGATCATCCACCCGAACCGATCCATAGGAAAACTAACGCCCTATGAATCTCGGTACAACAAGAAGCCGTTAGTAAACTACCTTCGCCCCTACGGGACCAAATACTTTGTCCATATACCTGAGGAGACCCGAAACTCAGGAACAAAGTTACTGCCCTAGGCCATAGAAGGATATCTGGTTGGATATACTTCCTCCAGCAAAATATACTGTATATACATACCATCATTGCACAAGATCTCAGAAACGCGTCAGCACCACTGGACAGCCAAGACTCTACTGCCTCTTGATCTCAAGGAACCTACACCCTCATCAGAGACCGTTGCAACAGTCTACCCACCTGCCTAGCAAAGAGCACCAGCTCCCGATAAAACTCTACCACAGGAAGCAAATGACAAACCAACCATTGAAGTACATCCACCTCCACCGCCTGAACTTCCGTAAGATTATGACCGTCCCCAAACTCTGGAAGAAACATCGGAACCTCCTGTACAGGAAGTATAACAGGAAAATCATACAGAGATACGGACCAGATCTGCCAGAACCGTTCGCCCACCACAATACTTTGGCAGAAATGTCACTGTACCATCTGACGAGGATCCTAAAATCTACATCCAAGCAGTAAACAGCTCGCTTAAGGAACAATGGACCCACGCAATGAATGAGGAAATAAAGGCACCTGAGAAAAGTAGTACTTTTGATGAAGTAGATAAACCTACAGGACGCAAGATTATTGACAGTAAATGGGTCTTTAAGACCAAGCGAAATGCTGATGGTACATTAGAAAGGTACTGTGGAAGGGCAGTTGCCAAAGGATTCTCACAATTACCGGGTTTTGACTTTGAAGATACTTATGCTCCGGTCATCCGATATGAATCAATCCGCTTCCTCCTTGCAATATGTGTTAAAAACCAATGGCGACCACAGCAATTCGATGTCAAATCTGCATTCCTTTATGGTGAGTTGAAAGAAGAAGTCTACATGCGACCGTTACCTGGGTTCGGTAATAGAGACAAAGTATGGTGACTTAACCGATGTCTCTATGGACTTAAGCAATCTGCGAATGAATGGTAGGCTCTCCTCGCTAGATACTTAACATCCAAATGTTTTGCGACATCCGCCACTGACCCATGGATGTTTGTTCACGGTAAACACGACATATACCGATCAGTTTACTTTGACGACATCGCTATATACTCGGCCAACAGTCCCCAAGCTACATCTCTCATAGAAGACCTAAAAACGGCATTTGAGATCACCGACTTAGGGGAAGATACTTTCCCACTTGGCCTACACATCACCTATACAGCAGACGGGATACATCTTATCCACCAACGATACATCAAGTCAGTCCTCAAGCGATATGGAATGGAAAACTCACGGCCAGTCTCTACCCCCATACCCAAAGGTAATCATCTACGGCAAGGGACAGTGGATGAACAGATACTGAAAATGTCAATATACCAGTCGAGATTAGGATCACTTATGTACCTGACTACTGGTACCAGACCCGATCTAGCATATACAATATCCTTTCTCTCACAATTTTCTCCCTGCACGACCGAAACCCACCTAAAGGCCGCTAAACACGTCCTTCGGTACATTCACGGTACCCAGGACATTGGACTCCTCTACCCTTGTACAACTACAAACGCTATAAATACCTATGTGGATACGGACTTTGCAGCTTGTCTCGATACCCACAGCTCCTTCACAGGATATGTTATTCTTTTTAACAATGCCTGTATATCCTGCCGGTCCAAGAAGCAAGCCTCTGTTGCAACATCTACTACGGAAACGGAATATGTAGCTATGTCTCTAGCAGCAAGGCAAATCAAAGGGAACCTCAAAGGTCTCCGTGACATTCAGCTAACAACTCCAATCACTTTACATGTCGACAATACCGGCGTAAATTTTCTCGCAACCAACCATCAATTAAATGAACGGACAAAACACAGCGACATCTATTTTCACATAATACGAGCGGAGATCGATAACGGTTCTTTCAAATTCCAGAAGGTTGCGTCATCAGAAAATCTTGCCGACATTTGTACAAAAGGTACTTGCGAAACCGGCAGATGAACGGATGATGAGATTGTTGGGCTGTAGATAATGAGGGGAAGTGTTGAAATTCTTCAATTCGTTTCATATGTATATTTCCAATGGTAATATTGTTTATGTCTCTACTTGGTTATTTCTAGTTTACTCAGGGTAACTACAGACATTACTATAGCTAGGGTATATCATATTCTCGGTTATATTTCATGATAATGTTTGAGAATTAATGCGTATATTTCTTATGTTATGTGCGGGATTTCACGGTTATCTTTCCATGTATAGTGACCTTTTAGCGGTCATGTATCATGTGTTATCTTTCCGTTTATTTTGCGCACACTAGTTCAGATTACGCATATTTTATTGGAATTTCCTTGGTATTTTTTCAGGGTCAAACATGTTCGCATTTATGTTTCTTACAATGTTTTCCCTATTTTGTTACTGAGTACAAGCAGGACATGCACCTGTATAAATAGCTGGTTGCCGCCTATTTTATTTTAGTTAATTAAGGACAAGATCTACTACCAATCTACCTTCATACTACAATACTCCTCACACAAGCGTGCACATAGTATACTCTTAATACTTTGTTGTATTTTCGTACTCATGCTATAAGATTGTGCCAATACACATAATTTAAACAGGAGGTACTGGTCCCAGATATTCTAGACTCGGAGCTGAGTTATGTAGTAGAAGCCATAGCTGAAAGCCGGTGGTATGGAAGTGCAAAGTCTAAGATCCCTCACCGGTTTGAACAATACTTTGTCTTGTGGGAAGGGTATGGCATAGAGGAAATGTCATGGGCACCATAGGAGATATTAGAAGGAAGGTCCTTAAAGGTATTGTTATGCTTACATAATCGTTATCCTGCTAAGCCAAGTGATAACCGAAAATGAATAAGTTCCCAGGTGATGTACTTGCGAGAAGAATGACCCGTGCTAGAAAAGGAACAAGTCTGAGAAAAGATATGTAGAATAGGTTAGTAGTTTAACGCTCCTAGATATCACTTGATATAGTGTAATGGAGCTCAGCCCCACCAAAGGCACCTAAAGGCATCGGCAAGAAATGGTACCATAAGCCTGAACAGTGACTTGACCACCAGAGGTTCTAAGACTAATACAGCCACATAGGTACCTAGTTGGGTAGGGTAATCAGGCAAGGGAATGTAACCTGGATCAACACACAGGCAGGGTAACACAGGGTTTGAGTCAGAAAGGGTAACCCTACAGGGCTGGGTAATCTGGAAGCATAGTTAGCTTGGATTACCGATTTAAGCAGGGCAACCAGCTGTCTAGATTAGACCTGGCAACCACCTAGTCAGTTTAGGTAAAAAGTCTATGAAAACATGCTAAGCAGTATAGACGCCGCCAGGTGTTGTGGGTTCACATAAGCAAGTATATCATAGTGATATGCACCTGTGTAAACAATAGAGTAGTTACACAGACCCCTCTCGTGATACAATATGGTGTTACGAGACTTCCCCACAGGTTTGTACCAGGATAGGAACAAGTTTCCAGAACTTTGAAGTCACATACGAAATTGTGAAACTCAAGTTATCCTACCATAATGTCACGCGAAATGCGAAACCTTACTGCAGTCACCCAGGTCATATAGGGGAGATATAGGAACGTCTAACAACCCCCTCCTTCTCCCACGTTTGCCTCTAGCAACAGCTGGGAAAGGGTCACTGTTGCAAAAATTCTAACAAAACTGTGAGATTGAAGGCGGTCATGTTATAACGAATAATTTCTCACTGCAGTCAATCCGACTATGAGGCTCTCCGCAGGATATATATTGCAGTAGGCAATATCGTACTGGTGCAAGTTGCTACTATTGACATCAGGTGGTACCCTGGGGGAACTCTATGTACCTAATCTCCCTTTGGGGGTGTGAGAGCCCAACTGAATAACCGTCTGAGCCTCCGAAATGAATGGAAGTTTGTCTAGATAAACTCTACTGCAAACTGGCCATTTATAGCCCCGGAACTATACCATTACTGCGAGATGTTACAAGAGGACTCTGAAAACATTTAGTCTTATCATGGCAGAGGTGGTTAAGGAAGAATTGGCTATTGGTAGCACCCATTCTAGACACCACAGTAGTGCCCCTCGCTGGTAGAACTGTGTAGTCCTTTGGAATGGTGCTGTTTGGCCTAGTATGTTACAAACCTAACCCTAGTTTGCCGGACAAGGAACACTATCTTCTTCAACTGCAACAGGTAACGATACGTACTGCTGGTCTTACCGCTTGTCAGATCTCCTAATCTTGCGTCGCCGTGGGAACCCTGAGTCCTCTCACCCCTAGCCCTTGCGATTGCTCCTTAGCGATACGTTCCTTGAATCACCTTTCTGTGTGTGATATAAATGAATGGTCGTAATAAGAATAAACTATAGATTGAACTAATAGGTAAGATATAACATAGGAAGTAACTTGGGTGGTTGCGTGAAGAGCTAGCTATCTGTGTCTGTGACCCTCCTTATATATGCGCTCTTCCCACAACCCTAACCCGGTTGACTTTACTATGATTCACCTCCTTACTATGACTGCCGTGTGAGTCATAGTATAACAAACATCCTATGACTCATAGCCCAAGTCATAGTATACACTCCCCATAGTATCCAATTCATATAAAAGGACATGTGCGTTAATCGCGTCACATGCGTGAAACCCCTAACTAATACTTGTATTCAGCTGCGAAAGTCTTCACATCATATGACCTCGCAATCGTGAGTCATGAAACCATAAACATAAATCCAACCAAACATCATAATCATAAATGATCTCACAAATCGTGAGTCATGTGAAACCCACCATATTGCTAAGTCATGATTTGTGACATAGTAGATTAAATGACTATATCGGTTGCATAGACGAAAATGTAATTGCACTACTCTGTCTTAACTAAGATAATGAGTCCCATGTCAACTGGCCAGTAGGGCACAGAGAAGACTTCGATCAGAATGATTTTTGTCTCCTGCAGACATAATTGAAGTGCATTGCAGAAAACTAATTGGATTAGTGGATTCTCCGTATCTGTGTAATCCACAGACTTCAGAAAGTGACTCTTCGGAAGTTTGGCATTGAAAAACCCTGAGTAGAGTAAGGTGCTTAATTGTGGTCGTAGTGGGGATAGGTGTTGCTGTCCTTTGTAATTCTATTTAAATAAATGTTTTCTGCACTCTATTATAATAACCAACTATCCGCTCGATAAGAACTAGAATTGAGTGAAGCTCTGCTTAAATATATTAGGTTTTATTATTTTGATTCAATTATATAAACCTTTAACTTCAGTGAACTTTACTTAGAGTCGTTTGTACAGTCGCAACCTTGGGTTCCATCTTCCTTCAGGTTGCTCCCAATACACTTACCCCCCTTGCTCTGGTAGCAGGTTACCCATTCTAATTCTGATAGCGGGTTACTCTATCAAACTGAGGTTGAGGGTTATCCTGTCTAAACGGGTTACCCTCCCCAACTAGGTATCTAGGTACTATAATATATAAAGTACCTCTTGTCCCCAACTCACCTTTTGTGGTCAACGATACCGTTTCTAGCTAGACCCAGTTTTAACCCTTGCTGGGCTTAGAATCAGTATACTATACCAACTAATAAGTTGGTGCATTACAATTAGGCATAGTTTACCTACTTTCTTGTTGTCAAACAGAATTGAGGATCCTGCATTTGCATATAAATCTCGAATGCATCCCAGATCTTCGTTGACCCTAATATATTCCCTTAGTTTTTCCTAATCTTTCTCCCTCAATCAGTACTAATTTCTTGCTAGTAGGGTCTCTACTTCCTTTTAGTTCAATTTTTGATCAACCTTTTGTCAATGAAGTTTTAGGATCATATCTTTCCTTTCTTTGAACATATGCAGGTACTGAGGATATTCCCTGGGTACAATGTTTGTATCTTCTCGTTTGTTCAGTCCTTTCTTTGTCCTTTTAGATAAGTTAGTACTGCTTTTGAGGGCTGTGATTTCGTACAACTTGTTGGCTGTGTTATCTTATTTAAGGATTCTGGTTACTTTACTCTATGTGCAGAACTTGGCTAATGTGGTGGCGGATATCTTATTGTTCTTAATCCAGTGGCGTTTGAGGTTCTTGTTACTTCCAAACTGTAACGGGGGCACCCTATAGGAAGATGGATCCTAAGGTTGCGACCGCACCAAAAGACTCAACGCAAAGTTCACAGAAGGTAAAGATAAAATAATTGAACCAAATGATAAACCTTAATATCGTTAAGCCAGAGCTTCACTCAATTCAAGTCTTCTCGAGAGGATAGTTGGTTATCAGAGTAGAGTGCTGTTCGCGTTTACTTAAGTAGAATTATAAAGCCAACGACACCCATCCCTACTCCGACCGTTAAGAGAGCTCCCTTCTCCACTCAGGGATCATCTGAAACATGGCCCTTCCGGAATTAACTTCAGGGCCTGTGAATCGCACGGATAAGTTGAGTCCGTTCAATCATAAAGGTTTTGTGCAATGCATTTTGATTATGCCTGCAGGAGAGAAAAACCTTTCCGATCGCCGTCTTGTCAATGGCCAACTGACAATCCGACTTTGAACCCAAACCTAGGTATGAGACTCAGTAGCCCTATGGCTTTTCCGTCTATGCAAGCACTGCAGTCAACTGTGTCTACTTGGCCTATCGGCATCTTTTCTTGTGACTGCGTAGCTCCCCCGGTAAGTGTCTTTACTGAGTTGGCTAAATAGGCGCTACCTATAGCCAACCGTTCAGGGATCATCCTAGCCGTGACAAGACTGAATGCCTCTTAGGGTCCTGTAACATCCCTCAGTAATGGTATAGCCCGTGGGCTATCGTTGTGTAAGTAGTAGAGTTTTATCTGCACAAACTTCCCTTTATCCCCGACTCTCAGATAGCTATACCATGGGACCCCCCTACCTCCCATAGGGATTATAGGCACCTAGAGTACCCACGGAAGGCCATCTGATGTCAATACTAACAACTTGCCCGGATCGGCCGTCGCCCAGCCCTATATATATCCTGCAGACAGCATCTGGTGGGAAGGACGGCGGTGACGTATACAGGGTTTTGCTACCACCTTCGATTCCTCAGTTTTGTTAGGCTCTTACCAACTGTCACCCTTTCCCACCCGTCGCAAGGGGCGAACGTGGGAGCCGCAAGGGTGTGTTGGACGCGCCAAAATCACTCCAACCACCCTGGGGTACTTGTAGTTGGATTTCGCGTTTCGCGTAACATTAGGGGAGGGTAACTTGAGGTCCACGATTTCATCCGCGATCCCCAAGGTAGGGTAACTGGGCCCTATCATGGTGCAAATCACTGCGGAAGTCTGTGAAACGCCCCTTTGCGTCACCAGAAGATTCCGCGTAACTGACCTAGTTGTTACACGCGATTTCAAGAGCTAGACACCACTGATTATACGAATGTAGCACGCCCGGCGGCGTCTACACTGCTTACCATGTTTTCCTAGGGCTCCCTGTTACCCTGCCTAAGTGGTTACCCTGCCTAACTGAGGAGATGGGTTACCCTATCTAAAGGGTTAGCCTGCCTAACCTTGCTTCCGGGTTACCCTACTCAAGAGGGTTACCCTGCCTGACTCTAGCTCCGGGTTACCCTATCTAGCGGGGTTACCTTAGCTAATTGTCCACCAAGGTTACCCGGCCTTGCTTGGTTACCCTATCTAACTAGGTACCTAAGTCCCCTTTCTTCATGAAAGGTACTTATGGTTGCTATGTCACTTTGCAGGTGTTTGGTACCGTTCCTGTCCACGTCCTGGTAGGACCACTGGCTGGGCTGAGGTTCGGTAGGCTATACCAACTGATCTACGGGTCGTTACACTACTCCCCTCTTCCATAAGTCTGTCCTCAGACCTAATTTTCTTGTGTGGGCTGATTTTTTACCCACTTATCCCCCTTTCAGGTACTTTTCATACCCGGTTCCCCTTGGCTTAGCAGGATAACAGTCATGAAAACGCAGCAATGCCTCGCCTGCGGTTCCGTCCAACATCTCGAACGGCTCCCATGAATTTTCTGCTCTGCCATACCCTTCCCACGACACCAAGTATTGTACAAACCTTTGTGGGAATTTTGCTTTCATACTTCCATACCACGGGCTATCTACTATGGCTCTTACTATATAGCTGGGCTCCGAATCAACGATGTCAGGTTCTGGTATGGCTTTAGCAGGTCTGCCTACCAGATCCTCACGGTAAGGTTCCATAAGTCCCACATTGAAGACAGGACGGATTGTCCACCTTGCAGGTAGCTGTAGCTTATAAGCCCGTGTCCCTATTCTCCTCTTAACTACAAAATGTCCAAATCTCTTGTAGTCTAGTTTCTGCATAGGTCGCTTATTGCGAATGTTACGTCGGTCCAATATAACACGGTCAGCCTTCTTAGCTCTGCCTTGGACTACATCCTCCTGGGTGACATACTACAGTGATGGAAGAGGCTTCTGGTCATGCCATTTCCACTGTCGTTCCTGGACCCTTTGTAGTGTGTCTCGAATGTCTTGCCATGTACCCTCCCAATCCTTGACGACAAGTTCACTGTTTGGGTGTATACTTTGATGTTGAGACACGGGCCCCGGACAAATTGGTCTAAGGCACAAACCCTTAGTTCGCCTCGATGGGTGACACCTTCGGTTAAGGTTCGACTATCTATATCGCGCAACCGGCAACGATATATGATTCAGTCTATCAAGACGCCTTGCTCACTACTATTGCGACTACTCCAAGTCCAATAGTTTTCTCGAGCACTTGATAGAAGAATCCGACAGTCAACTTCAACTAGATGTCGCTAGAGGGAGAGCGGAATGAAGGTTTGATTTGATAAAGTTATAGATAGGAAATAACAAAGATGGTTGCGTGAAGAGCTATCTACCTGTCCCCCTATGGGTCCTTATATAGGCTTCTTCCCGCAACCCTAAACCTTATGGCTGTGCAAGTTCGCAGCCATGTGAAACTCATACATCATATGACCTTCTAAGTGCGAAGGTCATCTGCACTAATAATAACTTCATGACTCACAAATGTGCGTCATGCTCGAAACCCACATGACCCTAAAGTGGTCATGTGTGCGAAATCAACTCATAATAACCTCATGACTCACAAGTGTGCGTCATGCGCCAAACCCACATGACTCTTAAGTGATCATGTGTGCGAAATCAACTCATAATAACCTCATGACTCACAAGTGTGCGTCATGCGCGAAACCCATATGACCCTAAAGTGGTCGTGTGTGCGAAATCCTCGTAAGCCTCACAAGGCTTACTCTGCTTTTCTGTCCTTCCTGCCTAGCGCTCTTCTAGGCAATCGTGACATTAGCTCCCCTCTCTTATTGCCTAAGTCCCATTAGGCTTCTTGTCCTACCATCTACCGTAGTAGAGGTCTCCTCTGATTCCCTCCCGAATTCTCTCCACCAATGCTCCCAGCATTTCCACATGTCCTTCCAGTTCCTTTCTCGCGGATCTTTCTCGTCCTAGTTCCTTCCTCTGGTTCTCGATTTGTTTTTGAAACTCGGTTTCGTTTTCGTTGGTTCTTAGTCTCATGACTTCGATATTCGTATGTGCCGTTGCGAGTTGGGTTTGCAAGTTTTCGATTTTTTGTCTCATCTCTTCCACCGTTGTGGAATCGATTTCCGTTGGGGTGTCTTCCTCGTTCTCGTTGTCTGATTCCCATTTGATATCCCAATTCTTGTCTGCGAATCGGACTTTTTTATCCCCCCTCCAATC
Organism: Tuber calosporum; assembly: GCA_003316355.1. Lineage (NCBI taxonomy): Eukaryota > Fungi > Ascomycota > Pezizomycetes > Pezizales > Tuberaceae > Tuber > Tuber calosporum. The sequence goes on along the minus strand of QFET01006192.1, from coordinate 1,406 downwards.
CTTCTGTTCACTCCTGTGAACATGATTTCCAATCTTCTTCGGTTGTCCCCATTCTTTCGGAAAAAATCCTCCTCTGAATTTCTCTGCCTTATGGATTCGGCATTGATCCTTGTAACATGCTCTCCAGGTAATGTTGCGATGGTGTTTCATTGGTGCCCTTGGGAACCATCCGTGACCGTCCTTGTCTCCTTTGTGGATGTTGCATTCGTCATCGTAACATGCCACCCATGATAGTGCTGCATATTCGGTGTCCGTGTCTGTTCTTCTTTTTGATTTGTGGATACTCCACTCCCAGTCTGATAAGTCTTGTTCCTCCTCTTTCTTTTCCATTTGGTCCACGTCCAGTTTCTCTCCTCCTCTTTGTGCCATTTCGGCGCTTTCTTTATGCTTCAATCCTTGCCAATATCCCTCCAGAACCTCCTGGCTTAGCGGGATATCGTTCGTGGAATTGTTGGACTGCTCGTTCTGCATTCTCGAAGTTTGCTGCCGGATACCACTCTTGGTCGTGTTCTGCACTATAGCCCGTCCACTTGGCTCTATATTGCAGTTTCTTGCGGTATAGACGGGAGTCTATTATCTCTTCAAGTTCGAATTCTGGGTCTCCTTCTGTCTCGATTGGGGGCGGAGGTTGTTTGGTCTGATATGGTAGCGGGTTGTCGTTATAGGGTTCTAAGAGAGAAATATGGATTGTTGGGTGGATCTTGAGTGAGGGTGGTAGGACAAGTTTATATGCCCTTCTTCCCACCTTTGCCAAGATTTTGAACGGTCCCAACTTCTTATAATCCAATCTCTTGGATGGTCTTGTGGTCCTAATATTTTTTGCTCGCAACCACACCTGGTCGCCTGATTTGAGATTTGGATCGGGTTTTCTGTGTCGATCGGTATCCTTCTTTGATCTCAGCTGGGCTGAGGTCATTTCCGCTCTTAATACCTCATGCAGTTGACTCATATCTTCTGCATGAGTTATTTTTCCACCAATCAAGTGTCCTATGGGTTCGTGCACGGGATGATGTCCGTAGTTTCCATAGAACGGTGATTCTCTTATTGTTTCTTGATGAGAGTTGTTGTATGCAAACTCTGCCGTGGAGAGGAGTCCTGCCCAGTTGTCTTGCTGATAGTTGACATAGGCTCGAAGATACAGTTCGAGAAGTCCATTGGTCCTTTCCGTTTGTCCGTCCGTTTGTGGGTGAAATGCCGTGCTCAACCTTCTTTCAATGTTCATTTGTTGAGTCATTTCCTTCCACACTTCCGATGTGAATAGAGATCCTCGATCACTGATAATATCTTCTGGCAGTCCATGGAGTCTGAACACGTTGTCCACAAAATTTCTGACAAACTCTTCTGCCCTCATATCCGTTCTGCAGGGAAGGAAATGTGCCATTTTTGTCAGGCGATCTATGACCACC
>QFET01006191.1:0-14444 GCA_003316355.1 Tuber calosporum | reverse complement strand
ACGGACGGCGACGACGTATACGGTGTTACGAGAAAGGCTTCAATATTTCTTCTTTCTATGTTTGTGAGCAACTGCACAAGGCGCCAGTGCTGTCGTCCGGGGCCAACGGCGGGGCCGGAGGGGGGTATTAGTCTGTGGAGTTTCAAGCCCAGAGCTCTACAGCTGCTCTTCTGGGCCCTCATGGGAGTTATGTGCCTAACAGCTAGTTGGAGTGATTTCTCGTATTGGGTCTCCCCACCTGTCGTTCGTTGGTTCTTGTTTGATTTCTTCCTAGCCTTGGTTTATCTGGGTATCGTTCGTGGAAGTGTTTGATTGCATTTTCCGCCTGTTCAAAGTTTTTCTCTGGGTACCAAACTTTATCGTGATCAGGAGAGTATCCTGTCCACTTCACTCAATATTAGAGTCTTCCGTAATGTAGTCGTGAATCGACTATTTCTTCAAGTTCGTATTCCGTTTCTCCTTCAATTTCGATTGGTGGTGGTGGTGCCTGGATCTGTGATGGGAATCTTTGGTCTTGGTAAGGTTCGAGAAGTGAGATGTGGATAGTGTTGTGTATTCTCATCGATGGGGGAAAGTCCAGCTTATATGCCCTATTCCCCACTCTTGCCGTGATGTTGAAGGGCCCCATCTTTCGGTAATCGAGTTTCTTGCATGGTCTTGTGGTCCTTACATTCCTTGGTAGGAACCATACCATATCTCCTGATGTCAAATTCGGATCGGGTTTTGTGTTTTGATCGTAATTTTCTTTCTGTCGAAGGTGTGCAGCCACCATTTCCTCGCCTATGGTATTGTGCCATTGGTTCATATCGTTCGCCGGAATCTTCGGATCCGGTATCAGATGACCAGTTGTGTCATGTTTCGGGTGCTGTCCGGAGTTTGCAAAAAAGGGTGTTGTCTTAATTGTTTCTAGTTGTCCGTTATTGTATGCGAACTCCGCAAAAGGTAAAGTTCGTTCCAATTATCCTGTTAATAATTGACGTATGCCCTCAGGTATTGTTCCATGATAGCATTGGTTCTTTCTGTCTGTCCATCCGTTTGTGGATGTTAAGCCGTACTCAGTTTTCTTTCGATTCCCAACCTCAGGGCAGTTTCCTTCCATAGGTCCGAGGGGAAAAGTGTCCCCCTATCGGTGATGATATCTTGCGGTAGTCGGTGTAACTGAAAGATTTCTTTTGCCAAGGTTTGAGCGAATTGTTTTGTTGTCATATCTTTCCTGCATGCAACAAAATGACTCATTTTTGTCAGTCTGTCGATGACTACCAAGATGGCGTCATAGCCGTCCGATTCTGGTTAATCTGTGATAAAATCCATGGAAATCGACTTCCATGGCTTAGCGGGTTCTTCGTTTGATTGTAGTTGGCCATAGGGAGCAAGTCGGGATGATTATGTTCTTTGACAAACGTTACAGTTCTTGACATATTTCTTGATCGTTTCCCGCATTCCTGGCCAGTAGTAACTGCGACTAATGAGTTCCGTGGTCTTTGCTGTCCCTCCATGTCCTGCTTGTAAGATGTCGTGATTTTTTCTGATAAGTTCTGTTCTTATCTTCTCCTCTTCTGGTACCCAAATCTAGTTCTGGTACCATAGGCATTCATCCTTCCATTGGCATAGCCCCAAGGCTACATCCTCCATCTCTTTTGTTCCTTGTTCGAGTGCTTTCCTTATCTCTTGTATGTGCGGGTCCCTCCCGCTCTGTTCCTTGAGATTTCTCATCTCTTCTCCGTGAAAGCTAATTGTATCCATTTCCTGTATCCTTATCTCCTCAAAGTATTTTTCTTGTGGTAATAGGATCTTTTGTTTCTGTTTGATCCTGTCATCATCTTCTTCTGGTGCATCTTGACTTCTTCTTGTCAAGGCGTCTGGCTTGCCGCATTCCTTTCCTGGCCGATATTCGATTCGTATATTGTATTGGCTTAACTTCTCGCTCCACCGGATCTGTCCTTCGTTGAGATCTTTTGTAGTTGTCTAAAGGGACCAGATTCTTATGGTCAGTGAGGATCCTTGTCTTGTGATGGCTTCCCAACACCTATCTTCTCCATTCCTTGAGTGCCGGTACTATGGCCAAAAGTTCTTAGTCGTGAATATCGTAGTGGCATTCCGCATTCGTCATTGTTTTTAATCTGAATGTCACGGGTCGCCATTTCTCGTCTTCGCACTGTTGTGATAGAATTCCTGAACAGACATACTTCGATGCATCTGTTTCAATCATAATCGGTCTTTCTGGATTGTAATGGGTGAGTACGGGTGCAGACGTTGATTTTTGTCTTATCATATCGAACGCCTCGCTTTCTGCTGTACCCTACTCCCATTTTATATTTTTCTTTGTCAGATTGGATAGAGGTTTTGCTGTCCTGCTAAACCCCTCAATGAATCTTCGGTAAAAGTTGCAGAATCCCATGAATCTTTGGATATCGGTTTTGTTTTTCGGAATTGCCCATTCCCATATGGCTGCTGTCTTGATAGGATCCATCCGGACCCCTTTTTAGTTAATAATAAATCCTAAGTATTCCACTTCTGTCTTCTGGAATTCGCACTTAGTTGGCTTGATTCTCATTCCGGATTTTCCAATGGCTTCCAGGATTTTTCCCACGTCTTTCAGTTGCTGCTCCATTGTTTCTGAGTACACCAGTACGTCATCCAAATATACTATGCAGCATATGTCCAAGAATCGGTGTAACATTTGATTGATCCATCAGTGGAATGTTGCCGGTGCTTTGGTCAAGCCAAATGGCATTACCAAGTATTTGTAAGTTCCGAATCGTGTCGCGAATGTAGTTTTCCATTCGTCTCCTTTCATGATCCGCATGTTGTGGTATGCATCTTGAATATCCAGCTTCATAAAGTATCGGGTGCTATTTAGCCTATCCAAGGCTTCGCCGATGAGTGGCAGTGGGTACCGATCTTTTTTCGTGACTTCATTAAGTCCTCGTTAATCCACGCATAGTCGGAATTTTCCGTCCATCTTTTTGACGAAAAGGATGGGTGCAACTGTTTCCGCGAAGGAGTCTCGTATCCATCCCTATTCCAGATTCTGTTTTAAATAGCTTCTCAATTCTTGCAATTCTGCCGCTCCTAGTGGATACAACCTTTTTGCAGGGATTGTCTTTTCCTTTTCAAGGTTAATCTCGTGGTCCACTCCTTTTCTGTAAGGCGGTAACGTGGTTTTTTCTTTCTCTTCGAAGAGATCCAGGTATTGGTGATATACCTCTGGTATCATCTGTTCCAAGGGTTCTTTCCCTTAATACTTTTTGGCCTTAATAGCCAGCTCGGTACTGACATTCATTGCCTTCAAATCGCATTGGCCGTCCTCCTGGTTCCACTTCAGAATGCCTGTGATCTCTCCTCTTCTGTAGAACTTCCCAAAGGCTTGGGCAGAGATCTCGCAGATCTCTATTCGTTTCCCGTCCTTTTTTGTTTCTTCCCAGGTACCGTCAGATTCGTTTCTGTCCTGGTCTCTTTGGTGGTCCGTACTTCCGAATCCTTTGTCCTCTCGTTCAGTCTTTGCTAGTACTTCGACTTCATTGCATTCCCCGTCCAGGTATCTTTCAAATATCATTTGTGCTATCCTGTCACCGGAGTTGACTGTGTAGTCTTCGTCCCCGAGGTTCACCATTACTACCTTCAGTTCACCTTTATAATCCGCATCTATTACACCAGCGTTGGTTGTAGGCCTGTTCTTGACTGCTAATCCGCTTCGTGGTTCAATGCGCCCTTAAGTGCCCAGTGGTAATCCGATGGCTATTCCGGTTCGGATAGCTTCTTTCCCTTTGGCTCGTATTTTTGCTCTTTCGCTAGCGTACAGGTCGTGTCCTGCCGCCCTCAGTGAGCCTCTCGTCGGCATCGTTGCCTCTTTAGTGAACCTTTTGACTAGGATCTGTTTATCCGTTTTTGCCTGAACCGTTGAGAACTTCATATCTAAGTACTCCTCCTGGGCTTCCTCTTCTTGGACTGTAAAGACCCTCGGTGCCTCTTCTAAACACCAGGTCGTGCATCTCTCACTATCAAACGTGATGGTCCCCTTTCTCCAATCAATTGAGGGGCTATGTTACCATCCTATGCGGTAAGCTGGTTCTGCAACAGGTAACTACTTCTCTTTGGGTTGGATGAATATGACCGGGCTGTTGTTGTAGTCCGGTATGGGGCGTGGCGCTAATCTCAGCCACCAGGGTAGGAGTACTATTGCAGGGAGTAGTACTAGACGGATTTCCACTATTGCTCTTAGACCTATGCCTACGTTGTCTTGATAGCTGAACCCTGGGGTTCCTATCGCACAACGCCAATAGGGAATGGAACGGTAAAGAGGTAGAGTAATTGTATAGGAAAGAACTTAGATGGTTGCGTGTAGGGTCCAAAATACAGGTCGCCTAGAGGTCCTTATATAGGTACTCTTCCCTCAACCCTAACCCTGGTGACTCATCCCTGTGAGTCACACGACCTATATGACTCCTAGTGTGTCATAGTATGAAATCCAGCCGCTGACTCCACGGAGTCAACTGCCCCGCGTGCCAACCAATCATAACTCATATAATAAGTCTTGTGTCCTAAAGTGGTCACATGCGCGAAACCCATGACTAATAGTGTGAGTCATGTCCGAAAATCATTACATCATCTGACTCACAAATGTGAGTCATGCGCACGATCAACCAATCACAACATAACAATGATTGCACAAGTGTGCATCATGTGAGACCCCATGACTTCTAATGAGTCATAGTGCGAAATATAACAACCTTGTAACTCATAACTATGAGTCATGCGAAAATTCTGCCTTGCTTAGTCACCAATCGTGACATTAGCTCCCCTCTCCCTTAAGCCAGAGTCCCTTCAGCCTTAACGTCCCATCTTCGTCAGGCTTTCTCCAAACCTGCGCAGTTCATTATTCAATTTTCGAACTTGATGTTCGGCCGACTGGTAGTTCCTCCGGACTTCCTCTAAGGTGGTGTGTGCTGCCCTAATAGTCCGGTCCCGGTCATCAATCATTCTCTGATATGTTCGCATATCAGTTCTTTGGGCCTCGATTATGGCTTCGGCGGTGCCAAGTTGTTCTCGTAGCCCTTGCAACTGTCATGGCAAACTCTCTTCGTCAGGGATAGTCTCGATTTCGCTTTTTCGCCCCGCTCTCCCCTCAACTGTGTCCTTACAGTTGTTTTTCTTTTCCTAATACGTGCATCGTTTTCCGTAAGAGGTGCCGCATCCCCGGTTCGTCTTGGGTAAAACCCAGCATCGATTTTGTCGTATCTGTTAGTATGACAAGTGTCCTTGAAACAGTGTTTCCAGGATGTCTCCTAGTGTGGTTGTTGCGGTTTGCGCAACTTGGGCTGTCGTGGAAACCAATTGCTTCCTTCCTTGTCGTGTAAATGAGTGTTGCAGGAATCATCGTAACAGGCAGTCCACGAAAGAGCATTGTATGCTGCCTGCTTTTCCCTTTCTTCCTGAGTAGCGTATGGCGGGCTGGTAGGTGTAGTAGCCCTGGGGCTAACGCCCCAGCCTTCGGGTGGACCCAATGGCGTTGGGTCTTGCCTCGTGGGTTCGATTTTGACTGTAACCCACTACGGGCTTTCTTGGGTACTGCTGATGGAAACGTTCAATGGCGATGCTGGCATTATTGAAGTTTTCCGCAGGGTACCAAGTTTTGTCGTGTTCTGGTGAGTAGCCAGTCCACTTGGCTCTGTATTGTAGGTGTTTTTGGTGTGTGTGTGAATCAATGATTACTTCGTGTTCGTACTCGCTTTCTCCTTCTATCTCGATTGGAGGTGGTGGTGATTGCTTTTGTGAGGGGAACTGTTTGTTTAAGTATGGTTCAAGGAGTGAGATGTGGAAGGTGTTGTGGACCTTCATCTGTTGGGGCAAGGCCAATTATAGGCACTTGTGCCCACCTTCGTAAGGATCTTGAATGGTCTGATTTTCGTGTAATCCAGCTTCTGGCATGGTCTTGTGGTCCTTATATTCCTTGGCATTAACCAGACCATGTTGCCTGACTGGAGATTCGGATCGGGTTTTCTGTTTTGATCGTAGTTTTCTTTTTGTCGTAATTGTGCACATACCATTTCCTGATGTAGGATAGTGTGCAGCTGACCCATCTCTTCCTTTTTCGTGGTTTCCTTTGGTATCATGTGGCCTATCGCCCCATGTTCCGGATGTTGTCCGTAGTTTGCATAGAAGGGTGTGGTCTTAATGGTTTCCTGTTTTCCATTGTTGTATGCAAATTCCGCTAATGGTAGTAACTCCGCCCAGTTATCTTGTTGATAGTTGACATAGGCCCTTAGATATTGTTCCAGTATTCCGTTCGTCCTTTCGGTTTGTCCGTCAGTTTGTGGATAGAAGGCGGTTCTCATTCTTCATTCAATTACAACGGATTTTGTAGTCTCTTTCCACAAGTCTGATGTAAATAGCGTTCCTCTATCGGTGATGATATCTTGTGGTAGTCTATGGAGTCGGAATATTTCCCGTAGGTATATCTGGACAAATTCTTTGGTGTTCATATCCTTGTTGCAGGGTATGAAATGGCTCATTTTTGTCCAGCGGTCGATGACCAGCAGGATGGCGTCATAATCATCTGATTTCGACAGGTCTGTGATGAAGTCCATTGCTATTGATTTCCATGGTTGGTGTGGCGCCTCGTTCGCTTGTAGTAGTCCGTAGGGCTCGTGCCATATCGCTTTCGTTCTTTGGCATGTATCGCAATTCTTGACATATCTCTTTATGTCGTCTCGCATCTTTGGCCAATAATATTGTCGGGATAGTAGTTCCGTAGTTTTGCTGGTTCCGCCATGCCCAACTGCTGGGTTATCGTGATTTTGTCGTATGACTTGAGTTCTGATCTCTTCGTGTTCCGGTACCCAAATCTTTCCTTGATGCCATAGGCATCCTTCCTTCCATTCACATGCCCCTATATCCACTCCTTTCATTTCTTTCTCTCCTTTCCTAAAGGCTTCCTGGATTGCTCTTATCAGTCAGTCTTTCGTGCTTGCTTCTCGGATGCCAAAATCTTCAGCGACAAACTTGACCACATCCATATCTACGAAGTATTGTTCTTTGGGGAGTAGGATCCTTTGTTTTTGTTGGATCCTCTCGTCATTCCTTTCCGGGACATCTTCTGCTCTCCTAGTAAGGGCATCTGGTTTGCCCCGTTCCTTCCCGGGTTGGTATTGTATTTTGATATCGTATTGACTGAGGGTCTCGCTACATCAGATTTGACTGTCGTTAAGCTCTTTTGTCCTGGTAAATGGTACCAGGTTCTTATGGTCTGTGAGGACCAGGACCTGGTGTCAGCTTCCTTTTGCATATCTTCTCCATTCTTTCAACGCTTGGACAATGGCTAAGAGCTCTGGGTCTTGGATATCGTAGTAGCATTCCGCTGGCATCATTGTTTTTGACCAGTATGCCACTGGCCTCTATTTTCCATCGCTCCCCTTCTGTGATAGAATGCCTGAGCATACTATTTTGAAGTGTCGGTCTCAATCATGATTTCCTTGGTTGGATCGTAGTGTACCAGTAGTGGGGCAGAAGTAAGTCGCCTGCGCAATTCATCCAATGCTTTTTGTTGGTCTCGGTCCAGTTCCATTTGCAGTCCTTCTTCGTCTGTTGATAGAGTGGTTTAGCTATCTGACTAAACCCTTCTATGAATCGTCGATAGAAGTGGCAGAATCCCATAAAGTACTCTATTCCTTTCTTACTTTCGGGTGGTTTCCATTCCCATATTGCTATTGTTTTGATAGGATCAACGCTGACTCCGTCCTTGTCGATGATGAAGGCTAGGTATTCGGTTCGTTCCTAGTGAAATTCGCACTTCGATGGCTTCAGTGTCAGCCCTTCTTTTCTTAAGGCTTCCATAATTATACTGACATGGGTTCGGTCTTGTTCCAGGTTTTTCTGAATATATCAGAATATCATCTAAATAAACGATACATGAGATATCCAGAAATCTGCTGAGAATCCTATTGACCCATCGCTGAAACGCTGCAGGTGAATTTTTGAGTCCGAATGGTATGACCGTGTATTCGTATATGCCGTATTTGGTGGTAAAGGTAGTTTTCCTTTCGTCTCCGTGTTTGATTCTGATGTTGTGATATGCGTTTCGGATGTCTAGTTTAGTAAAGACCTTGGCTCCTCTAAGCCTATCAAGGGCTTCTCCTATCACTGATGAGGGATATCAGTCTCGTTTGGTGATTTTGTTGAGCCCTCGGTAGTCCACGCATAGCCTTAGCTTGCCGTCTTTCTTCTTAACAAACAGGATTGGTGATCTCCCGTTTACATAAGAGTCACGAATCCAGCCCCTGTTCTTGTTGACCCTGATGTATTCTCTTAGTTCTTCCAGCTCTTTTTCGCCCAATGGGTATAGCTTTCTTGCTGGTACTGTTTCTCCTTTTTTGAGGTTGATATCCAAGTCAACCTTTGGTTGGTGGGGTGGCAGCCGAGTTTCTTCCTCTTCCTTGAACATGTCCAGGTACTGGTGGTATTCCCTTGGCACAATGTTTCTGGTTTTGTCTTTTTCTTGGCCTTTCTTGGCCTTGATAGCCAATTCGGTGCTGAGATTGATCCTTACGATCCTAGTAGGTTCGTTCGTCTTATAATCCCACTTGAGGATTCCTGTGACTTCGCCTCTTCGGCAGAACTTTCCGAATAACTTAGAGGAGATCTCGTTGATCTCAATCTTTTGGCGTTTTGGGTGGTCCGTACTTCCACACCCTGCTGCGCCTCTCCTAGTAGGAGCCACATGCTCCACTTCTTCACCTTGTCCTATGACAATCTTTTTGCATATCAACTGTGCAATGCGGTCTCCCGGCTCAACTGTGTAACTGTCCTTTCAAGGTTGACCAGGACCACCTTGACTTCCCCTGTGTAGTCGGCGTCGATTACTCCCGCATTGACAGTAAGCTGGTATTTAACTGCCAATCCGCTGCGCGGAGCCACCCCCACATAGGTGCCTTCTGGTTGTCCTATAGCTATCCCGGTATTGACGATTCCTTGTTCTTTTGCCGGTATCGTAATTCTCTCGTCTACATACAGGTCATGTCCTGCAGGCTTGGCTGACCCCTGGGTAGAGAGTGTGACCATATTGCTCAATCTTTGGATTTTGATGTTCTGGACATCCTTGGCCTGGATCGTGGAGAACTGTATCTCCAAGTTCTCTTCCAGGGCTTCCGATTCAGGGACTAAGTCCACTGCTGGTAAGCTTTCAAGGCAGACTCTGGTACACCACTCGCTATCGAAGATGATCTTATTGCTTTCCCAATCGATCTTAAGGTTGTGTTTTCTTAACCGTAGCAGCCCTAGCACTGCCTCATGGTTGGGTAGATCTGCGATTTGGAAGGTTGCCACTTCCCTATGGCTGCCGATGTCCATAGGTACTTCTGCTATATGGGTAATTGGTCCCATAGCGCTCGGCTCCCCATCCGCAAGGTAGATTTCCCGTATTTCTTACACTTTCTTTGTTCGTATGCCGTGTTTGTTGCTGAATTCCTTGTCTATAAAGTTTTCTGTAGCGCCCGAGTCAATCATGCCGTTGATGATGACTGTCTTGTCCTTACAATGTAAACGCATTTTGACCATGGCATGGTCTTTTTCTTGTTCCACTGTTTCCGTATTTGTAAGTGCCATGTAGATGTTGCCGATTCCGATGGTTTTGGTTTTGTTGTCCCGCAGCCTATCTCTTACTGGGGACTTTCTTCGTTTCCCCACTCTGCAGGTGTTTGTCTGATCTCCATTTCGTGTAAGTTAGTTCGTGGTTTCCAGCGATTATTGTTGGTCTTGGTGTTGAACTGCCTAGTATAGTCCTTCTCATCTCTTGCATTAGGGCAATTACTGAGTCTGTGCCTAGGTCTGGCGCATCCGAGGCATAGGTTGTTGTCCCTTCTTCTTGTGAACTCTGCTCGGGAGAGGTTTAGTCGTGGACGGCTTCTGGTAGCATCTAGGTCCATTGGGTCCTCTCGGGTTTCCATAGTGTTGCCCGACTTCCAGGTTCCGTCATTGTTCCAGGGGGTTTCCTCTTGTTGGATAGCGGTACTATTGTTTCCTTGAAGGTGCTTGATCATGTTGATCCGGTTTTCTTTTTCGATTGCCCAGGCTGCATGGGCATCGACATTTACCGCTACCATGTGGTCTGCTGCCTATGCGTCCTGGAGCGTTCTGTTAATTCCTTTCCGCAATTGGCGTCTTAGTGTACCATCATCCTCATTCGCCTCTGTAGCTGTGAGGCGAAAGTCATTCCAGTATTCCGTGACTGGTTCCTTGCCTTGCCTCAGGCGGTCGAGTTTTGTCCTATCTGCATTTTCTGCATCCACATCCCCTAACCGGTCTTTGATGGCTGTAGTGAAATCTTCATCTGTAGTCCAGGTCTCCGGCTTGCGTCCTTCTGCAAATGGCGTTATCCTGCTTCCTGCTGAATCCCTTAACAAGCTCTTAACGTAGGTGATGCGTTCCGTATGTCGTGTTTCTTGTGTTGCTTCCAAGTATAGTTGGCATTGCACTAAGAAGGTTCGTAGTTTGGTCCTTGTTCCAGAGAAGGTAGGAGGTTTCTTGACTTTGATCCGGTTGTTGGTTGTTTCTCGCTGGTTGTTTATCAGAGTCAGGATCTCTTGGAACTGTGCAGTTGTAAATCCTGCTAGTTGAATTCCTGCTCCTCCACCGGCAGTTGCTGGTCCCGGTGCTGAGATCCTTTCTGGTCTTAGGGTTTCTGGTTCCAGAGATCCTGTTGGTGAGGCCGGCTCAGGGGTCACCGGACTTGTGGTTCTTTGTGACTGGCTTCTGGATAGGTTTGTGCAAATTGCTTCTTCAAGTGCCAGGCCAAGTGTTGAGGTATCGATTTCGCCCTCAGTAAGGTCGATGTCGTTGTCTGTAGAGTCTGCCGTTTTGTAGTTGGGTGTTGCTTAGGTGACGAAACCAAATGTTACGATCCTATGCGGTAAGGTGGTTCTGCAACAGGTAACTACTTCCCTTTGGGTTGGATGAATATGACTGGGCCGTTGTTGTAGTCCGGTATGGGGCGTGGTGCTAATCTCAGCCACCAAGGTAGGAGTACTATTGCAACGAGTAGTACTAGGCGGAGTTCCACTATTGCTCTTAGGCCTATGCCTACGTTGTCTTGATAGCTGAACCCTATGGTACCTATCGCATAACGCCAATAGGGAATGGAATGGTAAAGAGCTAGAGTAATTGTATAGGTAAGAACTTAGATGGTTGCGTGAAGAGTCCTAACTACAGGTCGCCTAGAGGTCCTTATATAGGCACTCTTCCCTCAACCCTAACCCTCGTGACTTATCCATGTGAGTCACACGACCTCTATGACTCATAGTGAGTCATAGTATGAAATCCATCAGCTGATTCCTCTAAGTCAACTGCGCCGCGCGTCAACCAATCATAACTCATATAATAAGTCATGTGTCCTAAAGTGGTCACATGCGCGAAACCCATGACTCATAGTGTGAGTCATGTGCGAAAATCATTACATCATATGACTCACAAATATGAGTCATGCGCACGATCAACCAATCACAAGATAACAATGATTGCACAAGTGTGCATCATGTGAAACCCCATGACTTCTGATGAGTCATAGTGCGAAATATAACAACCTTATGACTCAGAACTATGATTCATACGAAATTCTGCCTTGCTTAGTCACCAATGGTGACAGGCTATGTTCTCTCAATCATGGCATTCCAAGAACTGCTTCTTGGTTTTGTAAATTTGCCACTTGGAAGGTAATCATTTCCCTATGGCTAAGTTGTCCATAGGTACTGTCGTCGTATGAGTAACTGGACCCATCACGCTGAGTTTGCCGTCCGCCAGGTAAATCCCTCGTTGTTGTCTGGCTTTCGCCATAGGCATGCCGTACTTTGCGCATACCTCCTTATCAATAAAGTCTTCAGTCGCTCCTGAGTCAATCATTCTGTTGATGCTAAAAATCATATCCCTGCCATGTAGTGCATTCTTACCATGACGTGGTCGTTTTCGTGTTCCTGTGATTCCGTGTTATTTAGTGCCGCGCAGAAGTTTCGTATCTCGGTGGGTTTCTTTTTCCCCTTGTCCCTCAGGCCATCGCTTACTGGGGACCGTCGTCTTTTTCCTCTTCGTTCTTTTCGGTTTCAAGATCCATTTCGCGGATTGATGTTGTTTGTTTCCATCATGGGTTCTGAACCCGACTAACTGTCCTCGCCGGTTATTCTTTTTCGTCTTTTGGGTTGGTGCAGTTTCTCATCATGTGTCCTGCCTTCGCACATGCCATACACAGATTTTGTTTCTTCTCCTCCAGTACTCGGTTTTTGATATGTTAAGAGCTTGTCTTCGCCTAGTCGCATCTAGGTCCATTGGCTCTCCTCGAGGTTCGTGTAGTCGTTGGGTCTTGAAGGTGCCGTCGTAGTTTCTGGCGTTGTCGTATGTTTTTGTCTTTGACCTTCCTTGCACATGTTTGATAACATCCAAGCCGTTTTCTTGATTAATGGCCCATCCCGCCATTTCTTCAGTCGTCGTGAAGTCTGGAGCCCTCAAGGCCCATGCGTTCTAAATTTCTTCGTGTAAGCCTCTTAGGAAGGCCCTTCCCAGGGTTGCTTCGTCGTATTCTGCCTCTGTTGCCAATTGTCGTAACTCGTTCCAGAAATCAGTTACATTCCGGCTCCCTTGCTTGATTTTGTGGATTTTATTTCTTGCCGTTTCCCTAGCATCCACGTCGCCGAATTGGATGCGTAGAGTGGCTTGTAATTCTGCCCAGTTGTTCCATGTGGCTGGGGTCTTTCCTTCCACATATGGAGTAATCCATTTGCCGGCTGATTCTCTTAGTAGGGATTTGGCGAAGTCCACTTTCAATCCATCTTCGTTTTCTCCCCATCCTAGTGCTGTGTAGTACATTGCAAGTTGGACTAGCCATGCTCGCAGTTTGGTACGGTCACCTGTAAATGTATCCGGGGTTTTGGTTTTCGGCCTTCGTATCGTCGGTTCTTATCGATTTTCCTGAACCGTTCTGATCAATTAGAGGAGTTGTTCTCTCATGAGAGTTATCGTATCCGCTGGTCTTGCTACCCCCAACATTCTGTGTATTGGGGATGCTCCTGAGCTTACTGACCCTGATCTTGATCTTGCTTCCGGGGTGTCCGGGCTCGGAGGTCTTGGGGATCCTTCTCGTGATATCTCGCTTAAGGCTTGTCCAAGTTCTGCTTGTAGTCCTAAGAAAGTCTGTGGATCGTTGAAGTCTGGTACTTCTGTATCTGTAGGTGAATCCGTTTTGTATTCGTTAAGTGTCGCAAAAGATGCAATCAAATGTTACAAACCTATCCTTAGTCTGCCGGACAAGGCACACTCTCTTCTTTAACAGCAACAGGTAACGAAACGCACCGCTCGTCTTACCACTCTTCCTGTCTTGTAGCCTTATGTCGCCTAGGGAACGCAGAGTCCTTTCACTCCTAGCCCGTGCGACTGCTCCTTAGCGATACGTTCTCGAGATCACCCTTCGGTCAGTGATGTAAACGGATGGTCGTAACAAGAGTATAGTATAGATTGAACTAATAGGTAAAGTATAACATAGGAAGTAACCTAGGTGGTTGCGTGAAGAGCTAGCTATCTGTGTCCGTGACCCTCCATATATAGGTGCTCTTCCCACAACCCTAACCCTGGTGAGTTTACTATGAGTCACCTCCTTACTATGACTGCCGTGTGAGTCATAGTATAACAAACATCCTATGACTCACAATCCGAGTCATAGTATACAATCCCCATAGTATCCAATTTCCATAAAAGATCATGTGCGCTAATCGCGTCACATGCGTGAAACCCCTGACTCATACTTGGAGTCAGGTGCGAAAGTCATAACATCATATGACCTCACAATCGTGAGTCATGAAACTATAAACATAAATCAAATCAAACATCATAATCATAAATGATCTCACAAATCGTGAGTCATGTGAAATATTCCATATTGCTAAGTCACGATTTGTGACACGTTATCAGGGAGGTAGACCAAGGGGAGAGAGTGGATGGCCACCTGTGTGGTATTGGGAGCAGGGTGGAAGGAAAGCCAAGGGTTTTCTCCTACTGGGAAGGACTGGTTTAAGCGCAGGCAAAGAGCATCAAAGTATGGAGCTTAGGAAAGGGCAGGGACTGAGAGGTCGCGGCCAAGGAAAGAAACAGTGCCGCGGTCATTAACAGTAGCAGTAAAGGAGCGGGGAAGGGAGCAGTTGGCCTCATCAAGGACAGAGGCAGCGAGGTCAGGCAGTAAACCAGCAAGAGCAAGCGCATCAGACCAAAAACCTGGTGAAGTGCGGGGAGCATAGAAGCGACGTGAGGAGGCGGGGAGGGGAGGTGGTGTTTTAACTTTAGGGGGGGAAGGAGACATAGTGGCCTGGGCCACCTGTGCAGCAGAAGGGCCAGCACTGGCTGCGGCAGCCTTGCCCTTGCTTTTCCTCCCGTCAGCCCTGCCAACAACCACCTGGTGGGAGCCGAGCGCAAGC
>QFET01006182.1:0-16265 GCA_003316355.1 Tuber calosporum | reverse complement strand
GGGGCGGAGGTGATGGGGGCGGAATATCCTTGGGGTCATATGGGACCTTGGTTTGACGAAGCTTTTTCCTTTATGGTATGAGTACACTCGCCCCCGCTATCCCGGATCACGCTGAACCGGATACCTCGCTGTCTCGTATGAAACTCAGGTTAATTCTGAATTTCTTTGCACCAAAACCTGACCTGTTGTCCCGGATCACTCGCTGTACCGGACAGATTCTTCGGATTTTGGTCGTCCGGGAGAGCGGGGTGTGAGTGTACCCCTCATGCCTACCCGTGAGCCTGACGGTCAGCCCGGGTAGCTCGTCAACAGGGTTAATATATTCTGATGGTACTCAAAAGGATCGACGAACTTACAGTACAGCATGCGGTATGAAGTACCCGAACATCTGAGTCTGAATTTAGGTGGCCGTGTGGTCGCTCAGATGCCCACGTGTAGTTGCCCATACAAATTTTTTTGATCCCTGTGTTCGGGTACTTCATGCCTCTCTGCCTGTGCCCCTGTTCGAGAGATATCGGCTGTCTAATCTTATCTGGCCTATTGTCTATCTCCTATGATTTTTCGGTTTTGGGCAGTCGGATGAGAAAAGCGAGTTATGAGCGTAGGGTTCGGAACCCGGTACCGACGGGGAGGTGTGCGTTGCATTGGAGTGTAGCTGACCTCAGTGGTGGATATTGCGCTGCTGGGTTTTCGGACAAAAAGGCCCCTATTCAATTAGACATGCCTTGGTATGACCTTTGAAATCTGGAATAACTACAAAGGCTGGCATCTGACAGTCAATGGAACCAATGTGGAAAGAGTTGTCCAAGCTGAGCTTGGGCAAGTGGAGTCTAGGATATTAATCCTCGGGGGTGCCTGGAAACCATAGTCTGCGCTTGGGTGAGGACACGTCCTCCGGGGCCTATCCAGCAATCTTGAGAGCCCTCGCCATGCAGGGCAGATCCAAGCCCCGCGAGGCCTTGATTTGGTCACTCGGAGGTTAGCCTTGGTCCCAGATGCTCTCGGGGTACATGCTGTTTCCTCGAAGGTATCGTATGAGGCATTCAAGGGCTGCAGTTGAGCATTGTCTATCTTTTGCTTTCTCTCTATGTAGTAGGTTTCAAGCACACCACAGGTTGGCGACCTAGGAAAATCAGCACTTGAATGACAGTTGTGGTTGGGAAAGAGCTCGTCACCGAGAATAACCGCCTATCATTTCGGTCCTATCAGTTGCAATAAATATATATATTCTTCCTACATGCGCATGACCCCCTGAACCCCAATTAAATTACTAACAACTAAGTTTACCCATTCCCACACATATATGTGGTGGAATTAACACCCCGATTAACTAATTCAAACAAGATAGTTCCTCTCTCCTTCGTTCCATTTTGCTCCAGCTAAATATATCTTATGCGTCCATGCTTCGTTCGTCGGGCATCCTGTCCCCTATCACTTCTCTTCCTAGAGTAACCGAGCTCTCGGTAACGTCACTAACCCCGAATCCTGAGACAGATGGCCACCCTTCCTCCATCCTTTTCCGGTGAACCATATTTTCACCGTCCCTGACGCGCCCACACTGAATGGCTATATTGGCCTCATGCCGTAGGGGTTCTTCTGGACCCAAGGTCATGTATCTATTAAGCATTAGGTTATCCAGGAGCTCGAAACGTTGGCGTTGCATCCCGGTCCCGGAAGAGGTGCTCGCAATGGAGCTCGAACGGGAACGTGCTCCATGGACATCGGAAGTGGTCATTGCGGGACTCGGAGGCTTGCCAAAGGCTGGCTGGTGTTGCTGGCCACCATAGAACTGCGAAGTCTGACCCAGCTCAGGTGATGATGCTAGGCCTGTGACTGAAGATGTGTTTTGACGGCGTTGGGAAGCGTATTTCTGCTGCCCTTCCTGAATGAGATCCAGGCCCGGATCTCTGACTCGTGTCCCCTGGGATTGAGATGGCTGACCGGCAGCGGCAGTAGATAGGGGAGAGTAGACAGTCTTCTCTCTAGGGTTTCGTGAACCTTGAGGCATAGCGTTTGTTGTTCGTGATCGCTGTGATTGGGTTGCACGGAGTTTAATTTTGAGGGCTTAAATATATCGTAGTGGCCTCCGTATGTATGTGATAGATTTGACGGGGAGGTAAACCTCAAGAAGAAAGAAAAAAGGACCACGGTTGCTAAGAGAAGTCTTGGGGGATGCGGAACTTCGGAGCTGTATAGCCTTCTTAGGATTTCTGAGCGACTCAGTGGTGGGGCTCGGTGATCGTGGTGGTGGTGGTCGTGAGCTTCCTCTTCTTTCGCAGCGGTGGTAGTGGGAATGGGGATCTTTATAGCGGATACTAATGTATTCGAATATAGGTAGACCATCATCCATATTTCAAAATGTCAGTAACGGCCCATCCTTCCCGCTGGTACTAGGCTGGTGCGTGGCCGTCAGCTGGTTGAGTGGCCTAGGCCGGGGGTGCTCTTGCAGCAAAGGAGAAAATCACCCCTATTGGAATTCGAGCATAAGTGTGATATCGGTCACGATTCGCAAGGAAGCCCTAAACCACCACAACGAATAATTTCTGCTGCTCGCAGGGCCTAGTCATTATCAGAATATCTGGGGGGGGGGGGATACCGTGAGAGCGGCCAGCCTCAGGCATGTTCGTCTATAGCAATCACCGGGTCGTGTTGCTTTTTTTCCCGCATGCCCAAGATCCTGGTTCCATTGCCGGTTCGTACATCAGGATATGTCTAGGGTTGCCTGCGGCATAGCCGCGTTAGTGTTAGAGATTTTCATTGCGTCCCGCCATGTCGAGCACCCCCTGGTCGGTATAGACTAGGATGCGTAAGAAAGAATCTGCTGAGCTTCATCGTAGTTAGGCAGCTTTACCTTCATCTTTACCTCGCACCTTTTCCTCCTCTTCTCTGTTCGATTTAGTTGTTTCCCCTTGCCAGCTTCGGGTTTTGCAGGTTCCAGAGCCCGGTAATTTCATCAGGAAGCACTAACCCTAAAAATCACCCTGGACCATTCTTAGCTCAACCCCCCTCTGCTGTACCGGCGAGTGCACCATCGCGCTTCCTGTTTCCACCAAGATTGGTAGATTTCGAGGGTACATGGCTTTACTCAAGGCTCCTCTCCTCCGTCTAGTATTTCCTCTACTAACCCGTGCCGAGCAGATTCTGACCTCTACTAGAGTGCCTAGCCCCATTGTAATAAGCAGTTGCATTCTGGTCATACTTCCTTAATTTTATCCCCGTATTTGTGTTAGTCTAAGAGTGGATGCCTTGATCGTGCGCTTTGCATTCTGGGGAGTTATCGTCGGCCGGGTTTTCTGGCATCGCTTGACAGCTATTTCTTTGTATTGTCATGTGGAATATGCCCTGACCACAGCCACAGGCCATACTGAGGGAGAGTGCCCACGCCATAGATATGGTATTAGACCCCGGATGGGCTTCTTCATCATTCTCCGCTGGGTTAAATCCACACAAGGCGGAAAAATACAGCACTTGTTTCTCGCCTCAGGGGGTAATGCACTTTCCGTGGGACCTCCGACATCTCCACCACAGAATCCCTCCCCGAAATCCGGACTTACATTTCAGAGGTAATCCCATAAACAACAAAGCGGCCTCGCAAATTATAGGTTCATCTGAAGGTTAAGCAAGGCATCTACTCCATACAGCACGGTTGCGAATTGCCATGACCGAAGCACCCTCGCCGATCAAAGGTATGTAGAGTGGCCGGGTCCCTGACTCTGGTGTTGGTTCTGTGCATCCGATCGAGTAGAAGCCTATCTTCCCTTTGGGGAGAGATGCATTAGGGAAAAAGAAAATAAGACGAAAAAAAGAAAGGAAATTCCACGTCTCAGAAAATTGAAAGGGAAAAAAAAAAGTTTCGGAATGAATTTCTTCACCTCTATTCTTGAGATATGGTACTGCACAATGGAGCACAACTTGGCAAGGGGAAACGGGCCCAGGAGAAATCACAGCTCACGTTATCGGATTCCACAACTCGCCCTCGCCTGTTTCTACCTAGCCATCAAAGAGATTGATCAGAATGCATGGCCTAGAATCGATGGTAGGGCCGGAACGAGGTGTGATCCTAACTCCTCTCAACTACCCTGCCTGCTTTTCCTACCGTAAAAACCCAAATAATAAAACCGTGTACTATGTAGTCGAGAATTACCCACTTGAGAAAAGGAGCGAAAAATCACAGCAAAAACTGAGCTGCTCAGCCCGCCTGAGAGTCATAAAAAAACAAAGAAAACACCAGACCTTACCAGAGGAGGCAACTCCAACGACATACCGGTAGCACCCGGTTCGATTATTTGAGTTTTTACGGTAGTCTCTTGTTTAGATACATATCGCCCGCAACCACTATCACAACCAGCCAGCACAAAAGGTTTTCTAACCTCTCAGCAAGCAAATTGTGATCTATAGGTTTTCCGCATGGAGTACCATATCGCTCTAAGACATAAACTTCTGAAATTTTCGAGTCGAAATTGTCTCATACCGGGTTCGAAATTACACCACCGAGTAGTCCTGCGATAGCGAATCCCATTGGCTATCGAGACGTCAACGGAGAGATGACCGTTTGAAATTCATGCGGGGAAGAGCAGATAGAGCAAAGGACAGACGATGATCCTGTTAGGACCCTAGGAGCACAACCTTTCCTTTCCGTGGTTAGGGAATATTAGGGATACTAGGGCAAGGAAAGACCAGGAGGTGTGAATTTCCCGAGTGTTGGTAGATATAACCAGTAGGTCTATAATAACTTTCCCTGTAAATTGGCATGGGCGGAATTTCCCCTGCAGCAAACGTAATAAGGCTTACACTTATGATAAATAATCCTTAGATCACTACTTTTGATTCCTACCGTATATTATCATAATGCGTTCTGGCTCCCTACTTTACTGGTTTATAGTGGTACCGGCATGGATGCCTTTTTATCTCCTTTCTCCTTGAGCTCTTTGAGAATGTCTCTCTGCCCTCTGTGTGAGTGCGTAACTGGCAAATGACACTCTTGTCAGGTCAAAATAAGGCTTTGGGTGTCAGGTTGACGTCTATGGGATGGCACCACTGCGTGTCTTAGTAGGAAAAAGGAAGTGGGAGGGCCCGTGGGTGCGGAGCCCTTGTCTCGCGGTACTTGTAAGTCTTCACGTTTCAGAGGCTTCTCTTATTCTCCGCTTCTCTTCCGTGAGCCATCGACGTCCGGGCTCATTCCACTCTGACTGGCCGCCCAACTGCCATAACAGAGAAGCCACTCAGGCGTTAGAATTGACTCCGTGTTAGGTCTCATAACGCCAT
This sequence comes from Tuber calosporum, assembly GCA_003316355.1. Lineage (NCBI taxonomy): Eukaryota > Fungi > Ascomycota > Pezizomycetes > Pezizales > Tuberaceae > Tuber > Tuber calosporum. Next base: position 11,000 of record QFET01006182.1, on the reverse strand, counting down.
GACTCCATCAAAAACGTCAGTGCTTGCACGATTGACCATCAAAGAAAGGAGAACGAAAAACGCCACGGATCCAGTACCGTCAGAGAAACTCTCTACGATAGCACGGGAGGGGTTCCCCGTCTCGCCGCTCGCCCCAATCTCCCATGCACTTCCCTTGAGTCAAAGAACTATAGTAAGGGGAGTTTAGTCACGGATATACTCTTCTCCTAATTTCGGCAATACTACAAACCATAAAGCCCCGGCGCGTAAAACCGACCCGGAACAAAAGTCTCAAACTGCACTTATTTTGCGAACCGGAGTCTCAGGCAGAAATGACTGATCTTTTTTTAGATGCAAGAGAAAAAAAAATACGATGCGTTTTCGGGGGGCGGCAACCTACCGTGCTCTGTATCCCTTGGAATGTGAATTGTGAGGGAAATGAGAGCGAAAGATAATTTATGCCTACTTGCCTTGTAGGAGCGATAGGTATCATAGGTTCAATAGTCTGACACATGATGAGGGTAACGACTTAAGCTAGGCATTTGCAGGAGAAAAGAGAAAAAAGGCGTGCATGTCGAGCACTTGTGCTCAAGCCATCCCAGTAAGTACCACACCACAGCCAACAGAAGGCAAAAGAGTAGAGTACCAGAGTACGGTATTCCATGGAAAGACAATATATCATCCGAATGATAGATAGAGGGGACAGAGCGTTTTGTCCGCCCTACTGTTGTTGCCCCTGCTATCCGAGCCCACCTCCTTTCCACCCCTGCTTGGTAGCGGTGGGCTCTGTGCCATATTTGCCTCTTGACGATTTTATTTCTTCTTTTTCCCCAGTCTCTCTTCTTTTTTTTTTTTTTTTTTTTTACTGTCATTTCTTTTTTGTCCTGCTCCTCGCTCCCCCTCCGCTTTTGTAATGGTACGACATTGAACAACGCACCAAACCAAACCGATCACGCGCACCAAACAAGCTGCAAGGATTCAACGAGTGATCATGCATGACTCAGCCTTGTCCTGTTTTTTTTTCTTCTTTTTTTCTTTTTTTCCCCAAACAAGCAAGAATGGGGAGGGTGAAAAAAGGGGGTTAGCCCTACGATAACAATAGATGCCACTGCTGGTACTGAAGGTAATGTACAATTAAATTGCTGGTGAATCCTAATTGCAGTAAGTATATATGCGCATCTCATATGAGACCGGTGTGGTAAATTACCCGTGATAGGCCAGATGAGAGCCAGCGCCGTCAGGAGACTTATTCTCCGATCAAGAAGGCTTCGGAGAGTGGCTTGATCGGAGGAATTACCCTGAGCAATTAAGAACGAGGAGCGAGCTTCTCTAGGTTGTGGGGGCACTGGGGAGTTAGAGTAGCATCGGGGGATGAGGGCGGGGTTGGTGGAAGGGGTGGGGCAACCAGTTGGCTTTTTTTTTACTCTTTCCTTTTCTTTCACTTCCTCTTCTCCCCTCATCCCACTGGTTCTTTCTTTTTTCTTTTCTTTACTTTTCTTTCTCCTCAAGCACGCTACGGCGCGCTAGGATTCGAGCGCAGTGCTCGTACTCGAGTAGATAGAAGGTTCCAACGTCTGATGTGCAGCACCGTTGAGGAAAGGGGTAAATTGTGGCCGGCAATTGCCGCTTGATGGTGTGATATTCGGAAGTTCGGTGCCGTATATCATATCGAGTTCTGAGAAGTCGAGTACTCGAGTACAATGTCATAATGATATTATGGGATCCCTTTTTTTTTAATTTGGGTTTTCTTTTGCCCTTCTTCTCTCACTTGTGCAGGTACGATAGTGGAGGGTGGTGTGGGTAAGGCTTGTACCGTATGGTAGTGGAAGCCTCAACTAGGAGCATTGATGACATCCATGTTTGCTGGTAACACAGGTTAATTTGCGTTCCAATACGGTTAACCAACAGGTAATGTGGCTTTCTTGGCATATTAACAGTACCTTCTAGCAGTTTTTCCATCGGATCACTAGGGTGCAACAATGGCTGCTTCCACCCAAACTTTAAGCCCATATAGTTTTCCCGCAAGTTAATACAAGTATCTTCAAGATAATCTTTATATTTTCTGAACCACCAACTCATTTCCTACCGAGAAATTGAGAAAAAGCAAAAACAAAAGTGGTTGCTAAGGAGCCTTATCAGTTTCAAGTTGGAAATTTTTCGGGTTGAAACTGCTCCGGTTGAAGGTCACAAGTGAGAGAGAGAAGAGTATCACGTCAGATCAGGAAACAAAAACAAAAGTGCGAGCAGTGAAATTTACCAGTCTACAACCATCTTACGCCCAATCCGTCCAGCAATCCATCCATTCTCTTGTCTAAAGGGGGGACACAGTGCCTTGTTCAGGATCCTTTGTTTTGTTTCTTTTCCACTCATTTGATTTCTGCAGGACTCCTGCTTATCAAGTTTCTTATCAGGGAGACACCGTCAATCCAGGCAGGCTGCCACCAAAATGCCATTTCATCCCACCAGGCACGCCAACCGGACACTTCCATCCCAAGCTATCATGTAGCCTCTCCGGTACCCTATGTGACCATGTGTTCCACAGCGAGACCGCGCCATCCCTACTCGGCTAGCCCATACCCTCATCCAAGCCTGGGCGCATCAACATAGCCCGGCAATGGCAGCCCCAGTACGAGTGGAATCCCCCCCCACTACCAACAGGGGAACGAAACAAGATACCGGTACATGAGCTATCCCAAACAAAATTTATACAAAATGAGATATAAAAAAACCATTTGAAAATGGCTGGTAGGAGTCTGTACTGTACGAGTATAGTGGTTGATCGTAATTACGCAAGAGATCAGAGTCAGTGCCATACATGGTTAGTTGTTACATGAACCACGCTAGTTGAAAAAAGGACCTTATTTCAATTCGGCCACTTGAGTGTGACACACAACTCCTCATCCAGTATTCACAGGGCTATCTAGTCCACAGAGGTGGTGGTGGTGGTGGTGGCTGTCGCCCAGGCCTGTTGCCCCATCTCCTCCGCTTTTCTGTCACTCATAGGCAATACGGCCTAAAGGTATTCACATGAATTGCTTTCATAAGGGAAATTATCATCGGGGTAGTGCTTCTGGTAGTATGTACATCCTCAATCATCTGGCCTGTAACCAGTACAGGTTATTATAATTAAGGCTAGCAGGAGTGGCAGGGCTAGTAAAGCTAGCAAGGGGATTTGGTTTCAAGTATGATTTGATACTTGAAATAGCTAGAGTTATGTCTGAGGAAGTATCTATAATCTTGATATTGCGTATTTTGTATTATAATTTTTACTTTTATATTTTATATTTTTTTGGTGAGGGTGAAGATGGATGTGAAGGACATTTGATGATTGCAATTCTCTAGACTTATCAAGGTTGGGTTTCAATAGGTAGAGTTTTCAATATACTTGGTAGGGCAGTTACTACTCTTCAGCTTGCTTGCAACTATGATAACCATTTTTGAAGAGTCAAGTGAATTGGTAATATAATATTATTTGACAGTTCAATAGTCTATTGAAATTCCCTGTAGTTATAGCTACTTGCTATCTTGGCAAGGATGAATATGAGTAGTACAATATCAGTATAGCCTATTGAGATGCTGCTACACTATACTACTAAAATACTATCAAGAAGTATTACTACATAGTCCTTAAAATGAGAATATATTAGAAAAAACTTAGAACCTCTACTTTGGGGGGGATGCATGATATTGTTAGGGTATAATATATATTGGAAAAAGGATTTCTAACATTACTGAGGTCATATTATCATTACTTCAATACTTCTATATAAATATAAAAAACTGACTAATAAACCACTTATATTAGGAAGCGGTGGATTTAGCCTCAAGTGACCCATCAAGTAAGGATGAAGTACAAGATACTAAGGTGCCTGTGTTAGGCACAAACGACTCCCGCGAGGATTACATGACACTCAGGAAGAAAAACACAAATCCGAACCTCAACAGACAATCATACCCCTCCCACCCCAGCGTTCGCCCTGGGAGTCGCCACAGGTACCTTGTGCAGTTGCTCGTTCACTTGGAAAAATGAGTAAGTAGAACACAACTTGTAACTCTGTATACATCGTCGCCGTCTGTCCGACCGGATGCTGTTGGCAGGGTATATAAGAGAGCATTTCTGGCTACGTCTGGGAAGTAGAACGAAGCGATTCCGTCAAGAACTTGCAGAGTTACACCCCGTTGAAATTAAGGGAGCCTGGGTAGTCATAGATGGGTATGAATGCACAATTGAAGTAGGCTACTACGACACATACTGAGAGTACGCTGAAACCCCCATGATGCCTATAAGGTCAATGAACCTATCGGAACAAGTTGATAAGGAGAGGGAGTTAAGACAAGAAGGTATTGGCTCGATCGTAAATACTAGTCATCTTGAAAGCCAGCTGCAGAGCCGGATAAGACGGCACAAAGCAGACTTGGCCAATGACCAAGCTGGCCCCTTGGAGTTTTAAGAAGTTATTGGTAAGTTCCTAACTAGGCGGCCATATCTTAACAGCTGAAAGAAGGATGACAACCCAGACAAAGTGGGTCCACACCGTCAGAGCGGTCAGGAGCTCTGATCATGCCATCAGTGGTGTAAGAAAAGGGAAAGTTTCTGGTTCAAAGCGGGTTCGCTCTCAGATCAAAAGACAAATGTTGGGAGAAAATACCAGTTTATATGTAAAGCAGTTGTAGTCTACGAACAATCAGACGTAGGATATAAATATCGAAGTGCATCCAGAGCTTTAGCCATCATCAAGCAACGGAGAAGAGATCTTATCAATATCATAAGTTTTACTCTAAATCTTTATCTACAAGCCTTCCTAGACAATCACCGTTTACGAAGAAAGATTCATGCCTAGTCCGATTCGCTTGCCTTTAGAATTTGCTACCCTTAACAGTATATTGATATTTCACCTTGTTACTAAGGCTCAATACATGACTATCGGTTACCTCGAAGTCATACCAGTGGAATCACACCAGCTTATAGCTGATTCCACCCTCCTCGACAAGTCAATTCTTGAACTTCGTCTACCAAACGTTATCACCTCTATTGAAACCTTACTATACAACTTCCTTCCGGAGATCGAGTTCCTACCGAACTCCTACGTACCCTACTGCTTCACCGATCTTAAACTTGTCCCAACACTACAAGATTTCTCTGAAATCTATAAAGAATTATACGGGCTATCCTTCCAGTTGCACCCCTCATTGAATATGACAGCGAGGATCGTGGAATATCCAGTTCCTTTTCTTTGAACGCATCCTTTACACCCTCAGCTTTGGAATTTGGGAGACATCCTAACTCCTATTAAGCAATGTCCTCTTGACAACTGACTATCCACACGGACAAAGCGATGCCTGACATTGAAGAAGTTTCGCTGGTTGGAAGTGATCATGCACCTGGACGCTCCAGATCGCCTTTGGCTCTCCACCACCTCTCAGAGCCCAGTGGAGTAAGAAAGTCAGCCCCAGGCACTCGCTCCAGTACCCCAAGACCTCCGGACACAAGAAACTCTGCCTTGGAAAAATTGGTAGAATGCATCGGATAGGCCATGAGCATGTTTGACTGAAACATTCGAGAATCGGTTGATAATGCTCATCTGGCTTACTATGAACTGTCAAGCCAAGCGCAGGTTCAGGCGGACCAACCTCTGCACCATACAAACTGAATTTCACGCAGTGAACAGATCATGGGAGAAGAACTAAAATAGGTCTATACCGGGTCGGAGATGTTAGCGGCAGAGACGATCACTCTACAAACAGCAACTACTAACAAGCTGGAGGCCAAGTTGCGAGCTCATGAACAACGGGCTACACACCATGAAGCAGTAAGTACTCAACCACATACTAACATGGGTGTAACAGGGCAGGAATCTCTTGACCGACATCGCCAATTAGAAGAAGCCCTAGCCTGCCTAAGAGAAGAACTCCTGCAAAGACAGGTCATAGCGCAGGAAGAACATGAGCGTACTAGAGAAGAGTTAAGAGAACTCCACCAGCAGTTGGAACAAGAACACATTCAGAGAGAAGCCAATGGCAAAAGGTAGAATGTAGCCTTCGACCAAATGAGTCGCATGTTGGCATGAATCAGCGAGGCAGTAACGCAACTGCAATTTGCCAGAAACCCACCTAGTGTATGGGAAACAGTGGAACTACAGCCAGTGGAAAATTCAGGGTTGGAAAGGGGAACCACCACTAATGTAAGGGAAGAATTCCGATTCATTCCCTCCTGTGATAACGGCAAAGGAGTCGATCGTGGAGAAGGAAATAATGGGGGTAGAAAAAGACCACCACCGTCTCCCCTGGCGAATGCACCTAACCCAGATGACGATGATTCAGGCTCAGAAGATGGAGGTACCCCTTTTCGACAAGGTGGTTAGCCATCATGAAGACACTTGCCTAGTCGAAAGTTTGAATCTGAAGCAGATGCATGGGTCCACCGACTAGGGCAAGCATTGTCTAGAACCAACCGCCGCCAAGTGGATCGACTATTCAAGTTCGAGAATAAGCCTACTCAGGATGTGCGAGTATGGTTATTAAACTTCGAGGACTACTTTGGGAGACACCCATGGCACTGAGAGGACGATGAGGAGTGCACAAAGTATACTCTGGGCAAAATGGAAGGAACTGAGGTGGCCCCCTTCGCAATAACTTACCGAAACAAAATGAAGGGAGACCTCAGATTCCCGAAACATGAAGGTTACAATTTTTGTTTCACCTTCCAGGCTGAAGTTACCGAACGATTCTCAGTACTGCATAAGGCGCAAAAAGCCCTAGCTGTGATAGAGAAGGTCAGGTACACAGGAGACATAGAGAAGTATTTCCTGAATATGGAAGACCATAATATCGAGGCAGAAGTATCCAGAATCGCTTGGAGAACCATAATCCAGTGGCGGCTTCCTATTGAAGTAATGCGAACGCTATCACATGAAAATCATGATTTGGATAGCGAATGAGTCAAGGCAGTGCCCAGGGTTACCAAAGCAGAAGAATCATTCAAGGAACAACAAGGGCTATTCCGAAAAGATTTACCACTGAAAAAGTGACTCACAAGAAAGAAAACGGGAGGAGCAACCAAAATCCAGCAAGGCCACTGCTGGGAATAAAAATGGAAAACCTATATGGCAGCTGAAAAGGCCTGCTACAAATTGAAAAAACAAGTGGAAGAAGTGGAAAAAGCCCCTGCTGAAGGAAAGATTGAGCATACAAATTGGGTGAAAGCTCATAAAGGGATCCTTAAGGACAAAATTGATGAGTGAAAGAAAGCCAATCAATGCACATGTTGCACTTTGGCCAACCATACTTGGAAGTTCCGTAGGAAACAGGCCCAGGTATTGGTTATAGGACAAAAACGGGCAAATTTCAAACCCCAATATCGATGACCCCTGGCAACAAAGGGGCAATTAGCACCTACAACCAGTGTAAACCAAGTCAACCAGCCCAGGATTTGGGAACTGGATGGCATGGATGAAACCTAAACAAGGTTTTCAGGTACCGGCAGCGACGGCGACTGGGTACTCGGTTATGGACCCCTTACTGAAACCGCAATCAACAAGGGGGCTCAACCTCTGCAAGGTCCTACTAGCAAGTATTCCATGCTTGTCCATGGGAAACTTAAAACCAAGCGAGAATCACAAAAAGCAACTCAGACCTATAGGAGTATTGCAGACCTCTGAATAATAGGCAAGCAAGAAGCGATTAAATTGGATGGTGGCTCGTGGTAGTCCGGGTCTAACTCTGGGAACCTGAAACTCAAAAAGAAGAAAGGGAGCGTAACATTTGATGTATATCGGACCTCAGTACGGAAGACGGTTAATTGAACCCGCGTCCTTACAAAGCCCTAAATCCTTACCAGAGATCCAAGGAAGAGTGGACAGACCAGTGCTGACTAGGGACTTCTTAAGAATGACAAGGGAAAATAAGTCTAGCCTGGTCAGGAGAAACCTTCCAGGAACAAACATATATAACAGGTCGGCTGGAAAACAGAATAGTTGAATAAATAGAATACGATCCCGGACATCAAGAAAAAAGAAGTTGAAAGAGTATGAGAAACTACGGCTACCTGGTTCACACGCTAAATGAAGTGGGGTAAATCCGTCCCGAACCTGGACTCCAGCTTTGTGGAAAGTAGGCACGAAAGACTCATGTGGTAATTGACGCGATGCGCGAAAAATCCCCTGAGCACAAGAACGCTGACTATAACTTAATGATACGAGTTCGGCTCCAGCTAGGCAAAGGCAGGGGTATGAGAACCCTTCAGCAAGGGGTAAAGACCGCTGGTAGTGGGCTAGCCAGTACACCAAAGACTAAGATTTTAGTTTGTGTGAGGAGGCTTTAATAGCTGAAACCGTGCGGGTATGGTAACAAACACCCTACTTACCACAACAACGAAAAAGTTACATAAAAGACCTGCACAGGCCCCAAGTGGCCATAACAAAAAACAAAACAAAAGCACAAGTCCCGCCTTATTATTCATGCCATGAAGGCAGGGCAACTATTGAAGCCAAAGGAGAACGAATCCAGATCGTGTACTATTAGACTTGGGATCTAATATTTTCCTGATTAACCAAGAACTGGTTAACAAACATTGCTTGTTGTACTACACACATGCAAATAGCTTGGACATTTATATCTTCGAAGGAACCACAACATCCAATGGGGGAAAACACGATACACACCCCATCCGGTTAGAAATCGGGAGCAATGCGCACCGATCTCACATTTCCTGCGAAATTGCTAATGCTGGCAAATATGACCTTGTCATGTACTTTGGATGGTGGCATACAGAACATCCCATAAGGCATATCGAGGATGCGCAAAAATAGATATTTAAAGATGAAAAATGTCAGAGTCATGTTAATGATGAAGGCATAAACATGACATTTGAATGGGACAAAACCATCCCCAATGATCCAAAAGTCTGATATATTGGAAGAATCGAGGTTGCATCCCCCACGCTACCAGAGGCAACCAAGTTGCAGCAAATACCTCTGGAATACCAGGGATTCAAAAGGGGTTTTGCACCAGAAACCGCAGAGAAACTAGCGGGAAGAAGAACTTTTGACTACGCAATTGATTTAGTGCCAGGTGCAGTGCCGCCCTAGGGTCCAATATACCCTATATCAGCTCACCAGCTGGATTTGTTAAGCAAATACCTGCAGAAAATGCAGGATTAGGGTAAAATCGTAGAAAGCAAATCTCCTGCTGGGGCACCAATTTTATTTGTCCCTAAACCTGACAGATCAATGAGGCTATGTGTGGATTACCGATGGTTAAATAAAGTAACAGTCGCCAACAAACACCCGCTGGGCCTAATGAGCGAGCTCCGCGATGGGGTGGTTGGAGCCCAAATATTCTCTGAGATCAACTTAAAAGATGGCTATTACCATTTGAGAATTAAGGAAGGAGATGACTGGAAAACAGCATTCAGGACCCGATATGACCACTTTGAATACAAAGTAATACCATTTGGGTTGGTAAACACACCGGCCAGATTTCAGGCTATGATGAACAAAATTCTGTGAGAATTTTCTGGATTATGGGGTAGTGGTATACCTGGACGATATCCTAATTTACTCCAAAACAGAGAAGAAATACATTGACTTGGTCAAGAAGGTCCTTTCTTGCTTGGAAGAATATAATCTAGCGGTATCAACCACCAAGTCAGTTTTTCACATAAAAACAGTGGAGATTTTAGGTTAAATTGTGGCAATCGATGGAGTCACCATGAGTGAAAGAAAGGTCGTGGGCATAAAGAATTGGAAGGAACCAAGGTCTGTCAAGGAGGTGCAAATATTCATTGGCTTTGCCAATTTTTACCAATGTTTTATTAATGATATCTCCAAAATCTGCAAACCAATTACTGAAATGTTGAAGGGCGACCCCAGGAAATGTAGCTAGGGGCAAGAACAAGATGGGGCGTTTGAGGAACTCAAACAAAGATTTCTCTCAGCCCCAACTCTATCATTTTTACCTGGACAGAGAAACCATTGTGGAAACTGATGCTAGCGATTATGTGCTGGGATGTTGTTAGACACATAACTCCCATGAGGGCCCAGAAGAGCAGCTTGAGAGCTCTGGGCCTGAAACTCCACAGACTAATACCCCCCTCCAGCCCCGACGTTGGCCCCGGACGACAGCACTGGCGCCTTGTGCAGTTGCTCGCAATCATAGAAAGAAGAAATATTGGAACCTTTCTCGTAACCCTGTATACGTCGTCGCCGTCCGTCCGACCGGATCCTGTCCGCAGGGTATATAAAAGGGCATCTCTGGCTACGTCTGGGAAAAAGAACCAAGCGATTTTGTCAAGAACTCGCGGAGTTACCTCCCACTGAAGTCAAGAGACCAAAACAACGTCTGGAAGCCTAGGAGGGAGTGGTATTCGGGCTATTCCGTAGAGAATAGTACTGAACCCCAAATGAATGCCTATCATAGGCAAGCAAGCCTATCGGAACATGTCGATAAGGAGAGGCAGTCCAGCACGAATTGGTATTAGACCAATCGTCAAAGACTAGTCATCCTGAAAGCCAGCGGCAAGACCGAGTGAACCGGAACGAAGCGGTATTGGTCAACAACCAAGTTGGCCCCTTGGTGTTCTAAGAAACTATTGGCAAGTTCCAAACTGGACGGCCATAGTTTGAACAGCAGGACGACGGCTGTTATCTCTTACCGAGAAGGTGTGAACACCCTTGGAGAAAGAAGAGCTCTGATCATGCCATTAGCTGTGCGGGGGAAAAAACTTTCAGGGTCAAAGGGGGTTCGCTGTTGGATTTTGTTGTGAAAATTGTTAGTAGATACTTGGTTGTATGGAGAACGGATGTAGTCCGCGAACACTCAGATGCGGGATATAAATATCGAAGTGCCTCCCGAGCTTTAGCCATCATCAAGCAACGGAGAAGAGATCTTATCAATATCATACGTTCTACCTTGAAATCTTGAGCCTTCCTAGACAATCTCCGTCTATGATTTGATTTCTTAAATCTAGCCTGATTCGCTTGACCTTAGAATCGGCTACCCTTAACAGTATATTGATATTTCTC